>JAMALA010000006.1:0-278533 GCA_023628255.1 Cystobasidium sp. 2NF920
GCCCAACTGCCTCCTCCCTTTCCTGTATCTCCTCTTGAGTATCTGGATCTTGCTGCCATCCTGGATATTGGATGCTCGCCGGAAGGGCCCTATTTTTGCTTACCAGTTTCAGCTTACCTTCAACAGCATGATATATATACCCAAACCAACCAGTTTTAGTTATCTTTGTGCTCGGGCACGCGTTCGTGACGTTGAAGTGAAAACTGAGTCCGAACTAATTGCTGGTTGCAAACTACAATCCATACACTTCCCTGCGGCCTTTGTGTCCTTGGAGAATTTCTGTCCGCCGAAAGGCGCATGTTCAAATCACGTTTTGTTTTGCTGCATTTTTCTCCCATATCTGATTATTTTCTTTCCTTTTTGCCGCATTTGCACGTGTCATTACAGTATGCTTCTGTGCTTGGCGCATCGTCCTCATTCTCTCCCTTCAGCACTGACATGAAGCTCGTTAAACTTGCAATATGACTGGTATTCATGACATTCCTCCTCCCAAGATCTTCCATGTGCCCCAGCTACCTGACGGAGAAGACGCAGGCCAATACATCAATGACCTGTTCGCGCACGGCGGTGACCACACAACCGTTCTTCTCGAGCAGGGTGCTTCGTACAATCTCTACAGCAAGATCACCTTGCAAGGCCATTATCAAGAGCTAGCTACTGAAGGCTATCCTGATGAGAATCATTTGAAAGCCAGACTGTTCACCCGTGGAAAGGAAGAAGCTGGTGCGATACGCGGCGTGAATAGACGTTATCAGTCAATTCGCAATCTGTGAGCCAAGAGAGCACAGCGTTCAACTCGGGCCCATAGGTACCTCAGGCTGATAATCACTGTCCATCAGAGCCATACACGGCTGCTGTGTAGACTATGGCTTTTTGCCAGGTGGAGCTGCGCTCGTTGCTCTGGGCGATTGGGATGCCGTGGAACCAGCAGTAGAGAACTGCGTGCTTGCGGATCCAAGAGGCTGGACTTGCTGTCATCTAGTCGATGGTGCTCAAGGAGCAAGAGCAATTAACAACTGTAGGTCATTACACTCTGGCTGACTGTATGTAGTAATGTTAGACTAATCCTGCTTCGTGTCTTTTACAGTAATTGGTCCAGCCGGACAACCTCCACCTCACGGACCTTGGGCAGATGGACTGTCAGTAGCATGCCGTAATGGTCTCATTGTAAGTAGGATTGAGTGGAGGAGTTCTGAACGCTCGAAAGCGAGAGCTAATCCCCGGCGCCTCCGTCTCGTAGACAAACAATACCATCGTCGACGCTACTGATGGAGCCATTGTCCTAGTAAGGCGCACGTAGATTGATGGCCCATCTTTGTGGAAAAGACACTCACCCTCGAAGTTCTCCTTGCTACTTGTCACAGTTCGGAGCTCCCGGAACAACGGTCGTCAACAATACCATAATAGCAAGAACTCGAAACCTCCTAGGCGGTATCAATCAGTAGGTCAAGCTAAATCAACCAGCAAATACCAACTTGCAGGCCCTTTCTTTACTGATTACTATTTCTGATTTGACTGCTTAGAGTCGATCCTGCCCTGTTCAAGGGAGACTCTACTGGACTCCGAGTGATCAGTAATCGAATCATCTCAGATGGTGCTTTCATTCACTTGGCCATGTAAGCAATCCGATTGCCTGTATCTTTCCCTGCCTGATACATACTTACATTTGCATCGAGCAGGGGTATTGGCTCGACCACCTGGGGCGATGCACATGACATGCAAGTGTTCGGCGGAACAGTGCTCGGCAAGTAAGGCGCTAGATCTCAATCAGATAATCGTCAATGTGTGGATAATTTGATCGCTGACCTTGCGTCTTTAAATTCAGCGTCATTGGACCCGGCCGCTTTGGCTATGGCATTGCTGCTGCTGGCTGCCGCGACTACACAATCCTACAGAACCGTATAGCACCGCATACCGGATTTTCGGGCTCCATGGACGTCATTCCCCGAGTTTCACCACCTACTGCGTTCCTTCGGATTGATGACGGCTGGGCAACAGGAACCTTCCAACCTGGCTTTGTACAGGGACCTGTCAGATACCTGATTGGCGTGAGAGATGGACTTGGGAGACAGATGGAATATCACGCCGATGCGTTGGACTGGAGAGAAGGCACTATAGTGGAACTCATCGACGTTCGTATCGAGCTGTCGAACGAAGGAAGGGTCGTCGTCTGGGACCGACATCATACTGGACACGTTCTCTGGTCATCTCCCATGCCGACAAACAGACCTTCATACGGAACACCTCTGAAAGCTGTACTAGACCGCAAAAGTGGACAACTACATATCCAAACTGCCACAACGCCACCAGAGATACTCTGGCAATCTACGAACTTCACCCGCAATACTGGTTATGAGACGTCTAATCACGACCCAGTTCTCATGTTGAGTGATACGGTCCCCTACATTTGCATCAAAGATGGCGGCAGTACTCTCTTTGCAGCACAGAGCGAGTGGAGGCATTTTGACTTGCTCGCAGACGACTTTATAGCTGTTCTTCCTTCGATATCAGCAAGAGACCGCTCGGATCAAGCACCGCCAATACCACATGCATCCCGGCCAATGTCTCTTCACGACGCTTTGTCAAATACCCACATTGGTCAGCCGCAAGACACCTCTCGGCAGACCTCGGAGTCCACAGTGCCTCTACGAGAAGATAGGACAATTTACCTGTGGCTGAATCCAAACACGTCACAGCTTGTCCTGCACACAAGCGAGCACCCTAGACAGCTTGAGAAGAGTGCTATAATCTGGAAGTCGCCCAATTGGAAGGAAGTTGTCTCCGACCCTACCAGCAGGTCAAAAGCCACACTACAATCGTGAGTCTGACTCAAGCACTACGATGATAGTGTTGATGACTCAGTCTTGTGAAATGTGCAGGGACGGCAATCTTGTCATATACGCTGGCAAACACGGCGCTGTGTGGGCGACTGGTACGAATGGGAGCCAGAAGATTGATTCTATGGCCATACTGGCTACACGCCATCCAGCTCTGGAACTCCGAAGCGAAGGCCGGACCGTGTGGCATAGTCAAACTGCACCGTGAAGTGAACAATCAAGAGGACCGTCGATCGTAAATGGCACTGAATGATATCGTCGCACGACAAGAACGTCGCTCCCTGAGTTCATAACATTGTACGCATCAATGTTGGGGATGTATGGCAAGAGCTAGCGTACAACGGAGTCGTCATCGCAACAGACGCGATCTATAGCGAGCATTTTCTTTTCCGGTAGACTGCAGCTAAGCGAGAAGACAGGATTTCCGGGACGATGATACTTAAGGCATAGAAACGAATTGGAGGCAACGATGCGTGCTAGATGCTGGATGCAGAAGATCCGGAGGATCCAGAGCACGACCAGAAGCAGAAAGTACTGTAAACAGGGAGTACGATGGAGTACATTGGAATGTTTGGCGAGACCTGCTCTAACGAGATTTCTTACGGTGGATACAGTATACAATGAAGTTGTGTCGAATGAAACAACGAGTACGTGTCTAGATCCGTAGGAAACGTGGGTTCGAATTGAGTTGGTCGGTATGGATAGCTTGCAACGTCTGGAGGGAGGGCAGTAAACACATCGCCTAGAATTGGCTCAAGTAGTCCTTTTGCGAAGTAGGCTGCCCGGTTCAATTATTGGTTTAGGGTCCTTCAGGGAGTAGCTGGTCCAGTAGGACAGTCATCACCAGAAGTGCCATTGCCGGTATCAACGACCTCCTCGTCTTCTCCGTCCTCTCCTTCGGTTTCGGCTTCTGCATCTGTGTCGCTCCAATAGCTCGTCGTTTCGGTCGGAAAGGTGACTTCACGATAGGGAGCCTCGTCATCGCGCTCTTGAACAATATCGTCATCATAACTGTTAAAGACAGACTTGCCATAAATCGATTCTTCAGAACTTGTCATTTCGCCACCAGCAGAAACCAGAGATGATTCAGGCTGTGCTGCGCGGGTATCTCGCCGCGTGTAGTGAGCTAAGACTGAAACATTGTCGTATCCGTCATCTTCGTCACTGTCGTAAGCGCTTGTAGCAGAATCTAGACGATTCTTGAATGTTGGCGAGATGGGAGAAGCCCTTTGACTGTGAGGAGCAGTGTGAAAGGCACGGTGCAGCATGGACGGCCGTAGATTAAGCTCTAGGCCATGACCGTTGGATGTCTTGGCTCCCACGGTGGCACTTTGCTTCGGTTTGGCGGTGGAAGTTCGTGATGTCAGATGCGATACGCGAGCGCTTGCTGCAGGCTTGTTGACAAGTGAATTTCGTCTGGGTGATCTGCCTGCTGCCACGGGAAAGTACGAGCCATTGTGATGACCGTGGGGCACCTCAAGCGTAGGAGTGGTCAAGGGTGATGAGTACATTGAGGAAGGGGAGGATACCGAAGAGGGCGATGCGAACGGAGGAACGTAAGTGTACGGGATGATACCATTCCTGACTCTCAAGTTATCTGGGTCCTTCTTTTTAATCTTGAGTTCAAAGACAGTCTCTGAACCCTCGACGGTCTTGACGAGCTCGAGTTCGACATCGTCCGCTACAACGTTCTGAACTCGCAAAACGAAGGTGAGATCCTGATGGATATCGTACTTGTCAAGCGATATTCGGGTGGCATCAACTTGCAGTGCGGCAGCCATTTGCGGATTCTCAGGTGGAGAAAGGACTGTCCTGGGAGAAGTGCCTTCTTGTGGGAAGGGAACGTTGCTTTCAAAATTACGAGCATACTTGTGGTGGCTCGAGAACATGCTGGTAGGTGAATAGGGCACAGGAGGATATGCACAAGGTCCGCGTAAACTAGGTGTACCGAGGGGAGATGTGTGCGCAGACAATCCCTGCAGAGGCGGAGTAGTAACAGCGGGAGAGTCGAAAGCAAGGGGTGGAGTGCCGATGGGAGCAGCTGCTTGTAGATTCGAAGTCGAGACAAGGGGTGGTGTAGGTAGCAAGGTTGAGGCCTGTGTGACGGCTGCTGCTGCCGCGGTGGCTGTGGCGACAGCTTGTCGGGACTCGGGCTCTTTCGTATACATCTGCGCTGCTCGAGCGAGTGCAGGCCTGCGAGGAGGGCAGAGCTGTTTGTAAGGTATATATGTGGAGATTGCTCTTGGCCTGACGATTTCTGCAGCTGCCAGAAGTTTTGTAGACGCTGCATCCCGAACTTGGTCTGACCGCACCCGGCTGTGGGGGATCAAAGTTGTCATAGTAGGGATAGGTTTAGGTGCTGGTGAATCGTAGATGGCTATGTCGAGAAGGCAATGAAACAGACGGAAGCGGCCACTTAGACACGGCTGACTTTATAAGCAAGAAATAGAATAGATCACACTCACTAGTTGCCAGATCATGCCGACCACGAACGTCGCCCATAGAAGCAGCTCTTCTGCCTGCAAGTTGGGGTCGCGGAGCACAGCTCACGTAATCCTTGTATGATCCGGTCGCAGGAGATATGAGTCCATCAATGCGAGGTGATGGGATACCAACTTCATAAGTTCCCTAAGACAGACATGCGACAGACTGAGGTCAGACGTTTATACAGGAGATTCCACAAAAAAAACAAGCTCACTCTTCGTCGACGGACAGATGGCCTTGGTGTTCTCGTCGGAGTCGTGATCGCGTTCTCAAGTGCTAGTGGAGAAGGTGAGGCGTCTTCAGGATTCAAGCTACACTTCTCGTCTCGAAGTTTTGACACAGAGAGAGCTGCCGAGGAGATCGGGATCGACAGAGGTCTTGGGACACGATCTGAAGAACCGCGTGAGGCAGGAGTAGAAAGAGATAATCCTGCAGTGGGTAGCTGTGGAACGGGAGGCACAGATCCAGGGCTGGCCAGAAATGACGGTAGTACTTCATCGAATGTTATACCGCCAGACTGAAGTCTCTTTCTTCCGTACATAAAAGGTTCTCGAGATGACACCAGCTCCGTCTGCAAAACGGGCTGGAAGATGACCATATCAGGCGAGTTGCCAGCGTTGTGATCTCTTGATAAGGAGAATGCACGGTGTCTGGATCCACCGGACAGCTTAGTGCCTGGTGATTGGATGTCTCGACGGTATTCCAAGGATGGAAATGAAGTAGCTGGTGGGAGAGCAGGTGGTGGTGAAGGTGCACTTCGCTTGAAAAGAGCCTTCATGTTTTTAGCGGTAAGTATAGTGTTATTGCCGTTTTCTATGATTGATAGTAGAATAGGATAGGATAAATAAATGCGGGCTATGTGGATTGAGCAGGTGAAGTTTGGCTGAGTCGACACGACAGAAGATAGGGGGTAACACGTTTAAGGTCTTCACTGCGGGGATATAGGACGCGAGGATATAGGTTATACAGAATAAGGATGGTAACAAGTTGTTACTACAGTGATTATTCTTGTAGGTGGGATGAGTGGGATGTGCAGAGAGAAGGGTGGTGTAACTGTGCACACGAATGTGCAGAGTTGTCTGTATAGACAGAAGAGACTGAGCTACATGAGAAAAGGAAGACAGACAAGCAAGAGGCTTTAGTTTGCCTTTGGGTTTATGCCTGCCTTGCTCGAGTATGAGAAGGCATAATGACCTCCGACCGGACATGAAGACAATTACTAAAAACGAAGTTTAGTACCAAAGGAGGTCATTGTAAGAGAGTACTTGAAGGTCCAGAGGGCCTCACAAGTTCCAGCAATGTCAACTATAAAGGGCGGACCTGGATTTCAGGAAAGTAGAGAGGGTGACGAGAGCACCGCTCGGGATCTCAGGACGGTCTGAGAAGCAGATCATGGGCGTGATGGCGCTGCGATCTTCAAGTGAGTAGTGGTGCCTTGCTTCCCTCGCCAGTGCAGCACATTCTGACCGGACCCCTGGCGAGGCTAATCGGCTCGGTACAGCTTGGGAAGGAGTTGAGGCCTGGTGCTGCTGCAAGAGAGGCGGAGATTAGGTGTCAAGGGAGTCTCCGAAGCGGAAGAATGAAGCAAATGGATAGATTGGATGGGCACGATGTACTCGCGAGACCGCACGAGGTAGTTCTGACGAGGAATGCCAGGTCCGTCTGAAGAGGGACGAACTCGACCCGACGAGTGTAAGAAGCAGAGCAGAGAGAGAAGAGAGACTGAGGCGTCAACATCGTTTCTAGAGATGCATATCCGTCACACGTTATGCATCGGTCGACTTTGCTTCCTTCTGACGCACATTATTAGCGAAGTCGTCGAAGTGCGCTCCTGACCGCCAGGCTTTGCGCAACATCAACCCCGCACCAAAGGGGAAAGGAGAGGAAGATGGCGTCAGCTACCGTGCCGGGCTAGGTAGACTATTTACGAGTATGGTGTGACGATCCCTTGCGGATGCAAATCTTTTCTTCCAATCTTTGCAAAAGCTGTGCTTTACGGCAGTTTGCAAATTGTCTTCTGGCAGCCTGCGAGCCCATCGCTTGAGTGGGGATTGACATTGTAGCTGTACGGGATGAAAGAGGTTACGTGAAGCGAAGGAGATCTTCTCCCATGTAATGGGACCTTTGAACCTTGTGTGACGTTTGTATGCTTCATGATTGTGTCTTCACATGCGAGTCTTTACCGAAACTCCCCACCAGAAGCTTCTTGCTGTGCCATGATAAAAGCTTTCACCACCACTGCTGAAAACGAGGGCGACCCGAAGACCGCATGGTGCTTTGACGTGCAGTGTTCATGATGACGGCCTGTATACACTCTTCGTTAGCGGCTTTTGCTGCAGAGCCTATCCAGAAAGAGACCTTGCCGTGACAGCCTGCATGCATGATGAAGAAGTCACAGGGCGATCGAGCGGGTTGCGGCCCGCTACTTCCGTTGGCGAAGACGGCATCAATATTATGCAAGTCTATCATACCAGCACCCAGCTCGTGACGAATGACCAGACCACCATCGTGACCAATATCCTGTCCTCTGCAGGTTTACTGTAGTCATCGCTAGCTGATCTAAGATTTTTCTCGAGTGATGTTTGATCTAGCAAGGCATACAACGAAGTTGGCGTTTTTGAAATTAAGAGGTATCTTTCTGCTTAGCTTTAAGTTCTACAACAACAGGAACCTGACCTAATGCAATTAATTCAACTACAGCATACTTTGAACGATGAGGTCTTTGTGCCAGCGCTTCCAACGCGATAGCGGCCTTGATGTTCGTTACTCTCCAAGAAATGATGTCCTTTCGCGCCCACAGTGGAACTTGATGGATAATTGGAGGAATCTCTCCCGAGAGATACCACTTATCATTCTTCCCGAATGCGACTTCTACTACATATGAAACGACTCTAGATGGCATATCATGCTGAGAGACAGGCGGCCAATGCACAGCCGGCCTTTTAACATTGTCTTTCGAAGTTGCGAATGAAGGACCCTGGTATGTATTGAAGAGTCGATGTCCAGTGATGCGAGCATTTGTAGCAGCGAACAACGTCACTTGTCGACGCCAACAAGATTTCAGAGAATTGGCCTCTCAACTGAAGAAGTAGGGTGAGTCTCGGATGGTCTCGAGGTCGAAATCACCTCTTGGTGGGATGTCAGGGAAAGAGGTTGACAGTTCGAATATCGTGAGCTTCGTGAGATCAATGGTCCTCGGTGGTAATGGCGTTGGCGGCTCATCTGCGCCCTTCTTATACTTGCCTCTTTTCTTGCCCAGCTGGACGAGACTCTTGAGTGACCGACCTCCAGTATCGTTCTCAGAAGAAAGCTTTTCCAGGTGTGACTTCAAAGACAGCTTTCCGTCTGGAGACTCGATAGCCCCCTCTTCCACCTCTCCCTGGACTTCGGCACCTTCATCGGCTGCAAACATTTTCTCCTCCTCTACTAACATCTCTTCGTCCGACTTGTCCTTGAATCCAGATTTTGCTTCGATTTCCTTCAACTCTTTCAGCACGTTTTCATCCCTGGCAACGGCAAGCGGAGGCAGTGCCGAAGCTCCGTATTCTGCCTTCAAGCTATCGAGATCCATGGCAGGCCTTGGGGTCCTCGAAGTCTTGATAGTCGTGGAGTCAGCCGATGCAGAGACTGTTGTTTCCTTGAAACTCTTCTCCAGCTTCTCAACTGCATGTTTAGCTTCATGATCTCGGGCCTGAATTAGATGCGCCATTCCGCTCCCGGGTCCGGGCTTCTCCAATCCTTCACGCGAGGCGCGTTGTTGCGCAGACGGAACATGTTTCTGCCTACTTTTGCGGAGTACGTAGCCAGCATAACGCTCTTCAAAGCCCGCCTTGAGCTCTCCGAGCAAGTCACGGGAGTGCAACTTGATAAAGCAGTCCCTTAACGCAGCTGACATCTCGTCAACGTCACAAGCATGAGTCCAGTACGAATCGTGCACAGAAGCGTATACGAGACCTCGTCGCTTGAAATACATAGTGAAGCATCAGTCACAGCATCCCTGCGACAGCGAGAATTCATCACAGCTTACCTTGCATTCAACAGCGGTCATCATCATATGCGTAGCATCCAAGGAATGTATATAGTTTGGTGGAAAGGCTGTCGCTTGCGCTCTTGCATCAATCGCGGCCGGCACATTCGGGTCCGTGATGAAGATTGATTGGAGTGCCGTCAGGACTTGAGTCTTCTTAAGCTTCCTGTACGGTTGTGCCACCGGTAGACCAAGAGGGGTTGTCCATATCACGCTGGCCATTGGAGTCTTGAAGAGCTCTTTCAACGTCTTGCCAGGTTGAGGAAGGATCGACCTCCCGATAAGCCTTGCGCATATGCTCAACCATAGCTGGATGTTTGAAGCTCCCTTGAAAAGATCGCCGATTGACGACAGGACCTTTTCAGCGAGATAATTCGCGCAGGTGTACTGCCATTGAACGGGGATATCTCCTCTGTCTCGCAATTGGCGAGCAATCTGTCGCTTGGCGCCAATGAAAGTGACGCCATACACTGTGGTCATGACTGTCTGCTTGACAACTTTACGCGTGACCTTGCCCTTCAGCATTGCAGCTGCATTTGCTGCCCGTACAATAGCGTCATTTGCCATATCGGATGAAGTAGGGACTGCATTCAGAATTTGGGGTGCGGGCAGACCTTCAGCTTCCAGTTTGGCTTTGAGTTCGTCTAGCGCATTCAAATCCTTTTCAATTTCCCTATGGACAAGGTTGGCGACCGCTGTATAGACATCGGCAGGTTTCTCTCCAACAGCAAGATTGACCTGCTCAGCTCCTGTCCTGTCTCCCCCTAGCGCAGCATAGTGCTGCAAGCCGTTGCATGTGCCGTCTTGCTGCACCGGTATGTGCGAGATGTATTCTTCAGGATTAGGCGACCGGAGTGCGCTGGTAAGCTCAATGCATGCTGCAAGACACTGCCAAGGATCGCCCGCCTGAGTCCACCATTTGTTGCCGTCAAGGGGTCTGTCGGCCGAATCCATGATCTCGGGCAGCATTTTCTTCGCATAATTCTCTCTCTCCTCCAAAGATGCTTTATCGAAGCCAGCGGTGTTGGCCAGTTGAACGTGCAACCAAGTGAGACCCCGTTTCCCAAGCGGACGACCTTCTGCGAACTCGAGAAGTCCTCTGGTGATATCGTCACCCATGTGCGAGAGGTTCGGTGGTATGGGATATGCTCTTCCGCGGAAATCGATGTTATGGGGAAAATAGAAGGTTTCATTCAGAAACTTTGTGCGATAAAACAAGTCGATTATCAGCTTCATGTCTCAATAATTCGTCACTGGACTAGCACAACCTACTGCCCGAGCTATCTCTAGCTTATAATTCAAACTGCACCTTTGCGAGTGAGCTTTGGACCTCTGTGTCCGGATCTCCTTCATCTGCACTCGATAGGCTTCTCTGTAGGATAGCTCGCCCATTTGTTCTGGACTCGGGGGACTTGGATCCGGTATTTTGGTCTCTGCATTGTCCACCGGTATGTCACCTAATGCTTCGCCGGAGTTCCATACTTTCGTGACGATGTCGTAGATTGGTCGATTGATCCGCCAGGCTGTGCTTCCCAGTGCATCGAGCGCGGTGAAGACCTCGGTCATTTGTCCGTTTTCTGCTGCCAGGCGTACGTATTGTTCTTGCTCAGGACTGTCCTTCGTCCTCATAACCGGCGCTGAAGCAGATTTATGTGTTAGAGGGACTGATGGCACAAATCAGGCGTGCAGCGTACAACTTACTTGTATGTATGCGGTAGCCTCCAGTGTTCCACCCGGTCCATGGCTTTGGCTTTACCAACATGGGCAGGAATCGTGGGAACGCCACGGGTCCAAGATAGTCTTTATCCAAACGATCAGCGATGACAGGGTTGAGCTTGATCACTCCAACCTTTTGACTTCTAATGAACTGGTATGACTGCCAGAAAGCAGGTTGATACTCCGTAATTGTCTCTCCGGACCCATCGCGTTTTGTGGCCGTTCTCTTGATTGTGGCAATGTCCATTAGAGCCATGATGAGATAGCCACCGACTCTAGCTCTCATCTTCTGAGTCCACGGTAGAGCTCGCTGCCTGGCTTCCAGCTTGATTTGTCGTTCTTCTGCATTTTCGATATGTAACAGATCGTCCGCTTCGTCCCCATAACCTTGTACTCTGGCCTCTTTGGCTGCTCCTGCAGCTATGCCCTGTTCCTGCATAAATTGTCGAATAGCGACTGTCTTGCGGGCTGACTCTTGTGTCTTCTTCATTGCTCTATCGTATAGATCTGGATACAGAATCTTCCATGCTGTGGCACCATACTCGTCCTCAATCGCCCTTCCGACCGATATGATGGCTCGAGCAGCTTTCACGCCGTCTACAATACCAGTAGCATGACTGATGGCCCGAAGGGTCTCGACGATGGTCACGTATGCCAGCTTGTCCGCGGGGAAGAGGCTCAACACTTCCTTTATGTCCGAGTCGCCGTTAAACTTGTCTACATACAGGCCTTTGGTTGGTGGTTGTCTCTTTTGTATGTCAACTTCCAGCCAAGTCTTTAGCTCTGCTAGCCAACGAGCCATATTCTCCTGCACAAGACTGCCCTTCAGCCGGACTTCTGTTCCTAGGCCAATCTTGTCAATCTGGTCTTGATCGTGCATTGATTGCCACATTGCAGCATCGTATCCTGATTCCTCAAGCAGATCTTGGCGGATGTACGGGTCTTGCGACAGCTTGCGTTGTGATTTGATTGCGTCCAAGTTGGCCATAAGACTGTTGAGTTTGTAAGGCACCTCTTCCTCTGGACGTCGCTTCGCGGGCTGAAGCGGTTCCGGGGGTGGTTGACTGGAAGGCAGAACCCCGGGAGCCTCCACTGCAGCTTGCTCGGTATGCTCGGGAACGGACTCTTCCGAGGGAGACACCTGTTCGGGCGGCTCGTTGTAGTGCAAGCTGTCTAACAAGCTTTGCTTAACCGCATCGACCTCGACCAGTGCATCCGTCTCTCCCCGTTGAGCCAGCACACGTGCTAGCTCTTCACAAACTACCAGAGCGGAGTGGTCATTCAAGCCTGCAATACCGGCGTGCGAAAAGATGGAGTCTTGTAGAATGTTATGTAAAGAGCGACCGTATACCTTCGTAAGCTCGTAAAGGTGGGATATTGGTTTAAGATGCGGTGCGGAAGGATCTACGGAAGTCAAGTTTGGGTTGGTCATCTTCGTACTGTTTAAATAGAAGGTCGTTAGTCAAGAGGTTGAGCTTCCAGTAAACCCACGATACTTACGCTACCAAGCCTTTGAACATCACGGCCCAAGCACTGTCATCTAGCTTTCCAAAAGTACCTTCTTCGGCAAGAAGCATTTCGAACCACTCCCAGGCTTGAGAGACTGCTGCTTTCTTCTTGAGCTGACTGCCTTTTGCAAGCTTTGCACTATCTTGTACGATGGCTTGCCTAAAGTATGCACGTAGGAATTGCGCATGCACAGCTACTGGCACGACATCTGAGAATTGCAGTCTTTTTCGCCACTGGCCAGAAGATGGATCGAAGTCATCGTAGTGCTCGCTCGTAGAAGCTTGATAGCTGGCTTCGCTCGAATACGAATCTCGAATGGCAGAAAACACTTTCCTGGCTCTTGTAATGTTGCCAACTGCTAGGCATACTTCAAGGAGAGCGAGCTGTTCTAGTGTAGATGATGCTGGATATGCTACATGCTGGGAAAGCGCTGAGTTCCGCTGATCCGGATGCTGAGGAGAGGCAATGTGTACATTCTTGTGCTTGAAAAGTTTCAAGCTCGCTGGAATGCCAGTGCTACTGGGTCCTGCGACTGTCGATGCATCGCTGGCAGGAATATCGGCAGCGGAACTCGTAGGTGCTGCTGTAGCTTGTGAGCGGCGTCTTGAAAGAGCTGAACCAGCAGCACATCGGAGCTTGAGACGAGGAAATCTTTGTAGAGAACGTGATAAGCAATGCATGTCTTGATGTACAGCAATGCATGCGAACAAAGCAGAAGTAGACGATCAGCTCTGTAAAATTGGCCACCATCTGCAACAAGTGCCGTTCGAATTCTCGATCGCCCTCCAAAGCGGCCAGCATGAAATTTGCAGCTCGACTCGCCTGCCTCTCTTCTTTTCTCCCATCCTTCCAAGTTTCGAAGAAACAGAATGACGATATCCCAGTGAGGAACTCTCTCTCATATGCTCCATCTGCTCGCCGGAGTGCGTTTGGCCACTCGCTCGTCTCGCCTCGTCGCCTGGCGTTCAAACCTCGGCGAGAGCGGCAGAAATGCTGTTCTTGCTTTGCATGGTTAGCTGGTGATGAGGTTTGTAGACAGGTGAAACGGTCTGAACCCTCCCGAGTGTTGGTAGCTGTAGAGTCGTGCGCTCGGCCTCACACCACAACCTTGTTAACAAAAGGAGCGCATCTTGCATACAATCTGATCCTACCAATGTTTCAACCCTGTCGTCATCTTGGAAGGATGCGGTTCTCTCTACAATATCACCTCAGTCTAGTCACTATCACACGCCTCTCCATTCCTTTCTCTCTCTCTCACCCTGGCCGTTGTAGCAATAGCAGAACTGTGTAGTAGGCGCTTGCCGGCAAGCGTGACTGCGATACACAGTAGCGATGCGGGAGCAATACACCCCTCACCGACATTACACCGTTACGTCCCGTACCAGTAGTTACATCAATGTTCATATCGTCTCAGGCTCCAGGTTGACGCGGCTTCGCTCACTTGCTCAAGATCTGCAGTCACCGTCATTATACAAGCAGGACGACATGACCTCTCCGTACAAATGAATGTCGTATAAGAAATACCGGACTTCTAAATACATGCATGTGATTAGATTGTAGTGTAAAAGAGTCCATGACTTTTGCGCTTCACGCCTTAACAGTGTGTGAATCCTGTTCCAGCGCGCTGATGGCAGATGGGCGTACTGCCTCGCCTTGTTTCGAGCTGAGAGATCCGCTCGTCTTCATGTCCGCAACTGATCTTTGCGGAGTAACAGGTTTCGATGACGCTTTCTTTCCTAGATCCAGTCTGCCCGTACTGCCTTTCGGGGTTGGTCCTCCAAGCAAGCCTTCATCTGCGATGGGTTCTCCATTAATAGCGGCAGCTCCTTCTGGTTTCTCAATGCCAGCAGCTCTTTGTTCAGCTTCCCAGGCATCCATTTCAGCTGGTGTCTTGCCAGTCGCCTTGTCGCGCCAGATTCCATCATCATCGACCCGTCCGTAGAGATGCGTATTCTGCTGTCGATTTAGCGTCTCCATCCAGTCATGTACGATTTGAGCTGAGTCAATCATCACATTGACCTCTGCTGAGTGGTACCAAGATTGCGTGTCCTGGTTACCATTTCCTTGAATCGCGACTTGATCATCCACTTGCATGAACTGTAGGTAAAGCACTGGTATTAGCACGGACTGCAGCAAAAGTACAGCAACCGGTAAGAACTTACCTTGACGTGGCAATTTCTTTGCTTTTTTACCGCGTTGAGAGGCCTGATCTGATCCTTACTGGTGTACCAGTAGACATGCAGGTTCTTCTGATCGTTCGTCCGAGCAAGATCCTTGTACATCCTTTCTACGACCTGCTCATTCGTTCCTCCCTGGAAAGGCATAGATTCGCCTTTATCGTTGAAGCCGAGGTCTACATATATGGTCACTTGTATACCACGCCGACATGCGTCGACACAGGCAGCTACGATAGGCTTGGCGTTGAAGGTAGGCGTTTGTCTAACAAGATAGTCGACAACAACACTAGTTAGGCCGGCCTCGCAAAGGACAAAACCAAGCACTCACATGAAGACACTCTTTTGAGCATAGCGGATACCAGCAAGCCAAGCAGCATCTTGTGGTACTCTGATATCTTGATGTCCAGGCATACCATGTGGTTTTCGGTTTACCATAGCGATGGGGAATGGGTCATGAGCTGCATGTAGCGTGTGCGGGTTGAACTCATCAAGAAGATCTGAGTCGTCCACCGTTGACCATGCTGCCGACAGTGCTCCAGCGTTGAGAGCATTGGATAACGCACGTTGGCGAGGTGTCTGAACTGATGGCGGTGGTATCGCAGGTCCGGCTTTGGCACCTTTTCCGAGGACGACTTCATAGCAGGAAGAAGAAGATTGGTCAGCTGCTTTACCAAGTCAATGACCTGGCTTTTACTTACGCCCTTCGATCCAATTTTTCTTCGGTGGCGGCTTCGAGCCAGCACTACTCGAGCCCGTACTAATGTTCATATTGCGCCGTTCAGCGAACGACGAGAATTTGAAAGTCGTCAGAGGTTTTCCGCTGGGATCGAGTATGTGCGAGAATAACAAGCGGGTATTCGAAGGGGGAGGAGCTGTTGCTCCCTTCGACGTGGAGGCCTCGGCCGGATTCGACGTTGAGGTTGGGGTTAGGAAAGCGGAAGGGTGTACGGGACCTGCACTTGTAGCCGGAGGCGTATCGGGACCTTTCGAGGAAGGCTCCGTGTATTGCGAATATGCAAGGGCAGGCGTTGTATCTGCTGAAGCTGATTCCGACACTGCATAATCTTTGACACGCATAGGTATAGCGCCCGAATGACTGCCATTCACTGATGTGCTGGCATGATCGTTGCTTTGCGCGCTCGTTCTCTCTAGTTCTCCTTCGCGGGAAGCCGTTGTCATGCCAGGGTGCGCAGCTGACTCACGCTCAGGGTGTGCGGTCAGAGCAGTATTGCCATTCGCGACAGCGTGCGAATCTGCTTCCGCCGGCGTTTCGTCCGTTGGAGTGCGTAAGGAGGACCCTGGAAGGTCTAGAGCAGGCAAAAATAGGGTTTGTTCTCCGTTTTGTTGGTGACTGCTCGAGCTGCCTAAGGTGTTTCGGTACTGGCTCTCAGCAGCAAATGCCTGAGCATCACCGGCGTTGGCCTTCGGTCTCGCGGGTGAGTCTAGCTCCGACATTTCCCTCTGCAGACCCTCCGGCGCGTGGCTGTTGTCATTCCAATTCACCAGGCTAGGCTCTTCTGCCGTAGAAGGGCGCGGATTGGGCTTTGAAGCTTGCTGCTCTGATGCCTCGTGCAAGGCTGGCTGATCTAAGTTGCCTGCTGTTGTCGTGACCGCAGTATGGTCCTCTGCTCTTGATGCACCGAAGCCGAAGCCTTTCCGCTTCGCATCCATAGCTTTGAAGACAGCATCGGCGAACTTGACAGGACCACTTCTCTGTGCATGCGGTGCGCCAGTGCCATCCGCATCTCTGAGCAGTTCTTGGTCTCTCGTATCGGCCGAGAAGCTGCCTCGTCTTGATTCCGCAATTGCTCCTAGAGCAGCTTGAAATCTCCCTCCGTACCCACCAAATATACCTTCCTTTTCCGCATCGCTCCGTAATTTCGCTAGTCTGTCATCGTCGTTCTTTTCAAGCTGTAGCATTTTTCGAGCCGCTTTCGCTGCTTTCACAAGCTCGATGTCGTTCAAGTAGGGATTCTGATCTTGGAATTGAAAATCGCTTGCGGTAGCTGTATGATCGCGCTTATTTTGTGGAGGGTCGACTATGCACGGTAGTAGAGGAGTCATCTTGTGGTGCCATGAGTACAAGAAGATATCGTAGAATGATTCGACGACTGCTCCTTCGAGATGAATCATCATCTCGAGGTTCGGTCGGTCTTGGATATTGTTGCTGTTGAGCAAGGCTATTTTACGGTCCACTACCAAAAACTTGACATGAAAGGTGCCCTACAAAGAAGTAGCTTGGTTAGCAGAACTCTCACGAGTTGCTGATCTGTCTCAATCGCTTACAAGCAGCGGTCTATGGAAATTCTGCACGAGAAGACCGGATCAGTACGACACCGCATGATTCTGAGGCTGAGCAACTCACGATGACTTGTAGATCAATGTTAGGGATCTCATCTGGTCTCGGCAAGTCCAGAGCCTCCATTCCCTCCAGTGTAACGAATGGATGATTGTCAATCAGCTGTGTAAACTGCCCTCTGTCCCACATGATCTTGACGACTATCTTCTCTTTCTGTTTCCGCTCTCCTACCAATTTGGATAAATCCATCAACGCCGAGGAGATCTTGTTGACACTGTTGCTGGGTTGCCAATAATTTGTAGCCAAGACGACTTCGCGCTCTGCTCGGACGATGCAGTCGTAGTCTGTAAAGCAAATCAAGATGGCAGATCAGCATCAAAGCATCAAGACTGGATATGCTGTGACTTGGCTTACAGTGCTGCATGATGTCCGGGATGCTGTAAAGGGAGTGGTATTGGAAGGATAGTCAAGAACCGATGATGAGGAAAGGACAAGAAAGTGTGTCAGCTCATAGTCTTGCCTAGAGGATCCCATGGTGTCTGTGATGCTACATGCACCGAGCCCAGCCGGATGTGCTACGCTCTGTTCACGTCACTCGCCACCGCCAGCCATTTCAAGTAGATAGTGGTATTCCGGCAGAGGGAGCTTGGACAGGGAAGGGACAGGAGGAAGTAGGTCGAAGAGACTTACACCGATATGATGGACAGCGGTATCACTCCAGAAGTACCTATCAGAGGGGGTGCACACATGTCCGAAAGAGGGTCTCGCTCCAAGCACAGCAATACATCCGAGAAGATCTAAATAGGGAAGTCCGCAATGTCTTGTCAGCTGCGTAGCTCTGCAGCATGGATTGCCGTGAAACATACCTTCAAGAAGAGGTCACTAGGTCTATAAGGGAACTTCCCGCACTTCTCAGCCCGGTCGAGGTCTTCCTTCGTCGGATCGCCTCTGCCATGATAGAGGTCGTGCTTGATCGTGAAGCGGTTCACGAGTCTCTTGAGCACGAATGGCTTGGGATAGAGTGCTTCCCAGATAGCATGGACGCTGGATGATGGCTTCTTGTGCAAGGTGGATGCTATCGTGTAGTCATGGTTGCAGAGCTCGACGACATTGTCGGAAACTCCGCTTGGATTGAAATGCGGCATCTTTCGCCTCGCCTGCCTCGTGCTCTGATCTCGTTGACTTCAATTCACCTTGATGAGGCTGACACGAAGCTTGAAAAATTGACGAGTGTAGAGTAAAGCCAAGTGTCACACCGTCGTCGCCTTGTGTCGTGTATGCTGACGCATGGGTGCGAGGTGAATGAGAACTCAGAAGAGAAAGCAAGCCCAACCTTGGCAGGCTATGTTGACCGTGCGGCAGGCATACGATCATGACGCAAATGGACAAGCATGGCAAGAGCATGAGCAAGGCACAGAATACAGCATATGCATGACTCGCATATCCGACTTGATTGACTAATTCACTTCCATACATAATGGTAGATGCTGACCTCGCTGTGATGGCCTTGCTTCTCTGCTTTCAAAACGGCATGCGAGCATCATTTCACGCCAATCGATAAAGTCGGAGGTTGATAGAGCACTTTCATATCACATAAAGGGTCATTCAGGTCGTTTAATTGCATGTCTCTCGTACGACATCCTCATGAACAGACTTCAATATCTAAATTGGCACCAGAGCGACCAGGCCATACTGCTCGCCACGTCTGGAAAACGGGCTACAGAGGATACAGTCTCGAACGTTTGACGAAAGAAGGCCTGCAACTCCTTCCTTCGAAGACTGCTTAGATGTATTGTGCAAGCCATCGGAAGCCTGATCGACAAAGAAAGCATGTCAGTGAAGCTTGTGGTAGCGCTGCTCGGTAGTTTCTGAACGCACCCTCTCCGTATCCTTGTCGCATAACGACTGAGCACATGAAGATCTCGATAGGGCGGATGTTGTCCAAGGGTACCTTGCCCTGTAGAATAGATAGGGTATCAGTGACTCTCATGTGAATGTATACGACAAGAATAGTCAGTCGCCTACCTTTCCAGTCGTCTGGAAGAGACCTAGATAGTGACGCAGATCATCCTCGCTGACAGCTCCAGGAGCGTCTATCTTGTTTCCGAGAATAAGGAAGGGAACTTTTGATAGCTCCTCGATTGAAAGTAGAGAATCAAGTTCTGCTTTTGACTCTCCGAATCGCTCACCGTCGGCTGCGTCTACTAAGAAGACGATACCATCGACTTCAGGGAAGTAATCCTTCCACAAGCGGCGAGCTGTGGATTTACAATATAGACAGGTGGGTGTCAGATTGCAAAGTATTCCTATAGCATGTATGTGAACGCTTGCGCACCTTGTTGATGGCCTCCCAAGTCATATGTGGTAAACTTGACGTTGCCAATCGCGAGTTCCTCAGATGCTGCAACACGTGTACGCAAGATAGCAAGCCCGATTAGCTATTGAAGCGATTACATTTGGAAGTCATTATTAACCTACTTGGATGCAGTGTAGGCTGTAGTGTTGCCAATCTATCGTTCTTCAACATGTGCAGAAGTGTCTGTGGGGGGCGATAACCGCGAGAGGAGTGACGAGCACGTCAGCATGACACCACCCCAAAGGAGCATGGCCAGTATTATCGCGCTTCAGCGGTACTCAAGCTTTCTGAATACGAGCTTCACACTGCTCCATGCTGCACCTGCTGAACGATTGGGAAGTCGATGAAACTCACCGTCTTGCCTGCATTGTCGAGGCCCAAAAACAGGATCTTTGCATTCTTGTTGACTGGAAAGACAGGGAAAGTATAGTCAGCATACTATCATTGTATTCTCACGAAGCTGGGATAGTCAACGATGTGCTTGTACGCCAATCGTGGATGTGATTGCCTTTGCTCTTGCCTCTCTCACGCCTGGCCTTTTTACACATGCCAACACAAGCACGAAGCGAAATGAAGCAACTCACCGAGACCGAGATTGGCTAGGGTGTCGTACACCCAGCTCCAGATGGATGAGAAGAAGTCCATGACTAGCTAGATTAGATCCCCGTGGGTGTGCTATGGATGTGCTTTCCTTTGAATGGGAAGGAAAGTGAGATGCAACTGCAGGTGGGCGTGCCTGGCCTGGCCTGGCTGGGGAAAGTCGACGCGCCGCTCAGGATAAAGGGCAAAAAGCTCGCAAGACAAGCTATCTATCTTGGCCTATCAATTGATTCAGAAGAAGAGAAAGTACAACGGCACATAACATGCTGGCGAAATTGATCCAGTGGGTCCTAAGGCCCTTGCAAGAAGAAAGAGATCGCTACTGCAGTGTACGACCGACGGGCACTGATGTTGCCGGCTGCCATTTGACTAAACTACACTCTATTGAGTCTCTTCCTCATCTCTAGGGCTTACAGCTGCCTCATCCAGCAGGCCCCATGCTTTCTGCGGCAGATACCGTACTGCAACATTGTACGCGGCCGCATAGAAGAACAAGACGAGCCACGCGAGCTGACCCCACAATACCTGTCTGGACACTCCAAATGCGAAGATACTTGTCGCTATCACAGGTGCGATGGATCTTGTAAGCGCCATTCCGGACAAAGCGAACTGTCGTAACAATATATATCAGAATGGTTCCGTACACAGCGCGTTAAAGAATTTGACGTACTCCGTTCAATGTGCCCAAGGAAGATGGCGACGGTGATATGTCATTGAGACAGAGCTGAACCGAAGTGAAGGACATCGATATAGCAGAGCCGATGAGGGCACAAGTGACGGCGAAGGTCCAGAAGAGCGCTTCAGATAGACCAAGTCGCAGTGCGATGTTGACAGCGGCGTATACGCAGAACATGAGACACCATCCAACGGCTGCTCCTTTCAGAACGCCGATACTTCCAACTCTCCGATGCAGCATAGGGAAGATGACTAGTGTCCAAAATGCTTGGCCGAAACCGCCGATTGCCAGCAGGTACGCGATCTTCTGAGGAGTGAAGCCGTATCCACCTAATTCAACCGGCGTGAACCAGAATACGGGCGCCACTGTATACCATACAATTAATAGGTCACAGTTTCAGAATGAGGGTGATTGAGACGAGGGTTTACTTACAAGCCGTGTACGCGAAAGCGATGCTGAATGTCCAAAGATAGATCAATAAGACTGGACGGACACCTTCGGCCGCCAAAATCTCCTTGATGCTCATAGTCTGCCGACTGATCTCCGATTCGCTCTTGTCGCTCACTGATAGGGTCTACAGGAAAAAATGCAGTTATTTTAGCTCTAGTACGAATGAAGCCTGACAGATTATTGTGACCTACCTCTTTGAGGAAGATCAGATTGATGACAGCAGCAGTCAGAGCCAAAGATCCAGTGACCATGCATGGTAGGAGGTATGGATAGGCAACGAATAGCTTGACATGTCGGAACGGTGCAAAGCTATCCGCTGGCTTTGCAAGTATACCGCCCATAAGCGGTGCCAGCAGAATCGAAATGTTGCCGGAGAAGGCGAACAGCGAGAATGCGCGAGCCTGGGTCTTGGGCGTACTGATTTCGCTGACCATTGTTCGGATGGTGACAGTGCTTCCTGAGAAAACGCCTGATAAGCAGCGAAAGAGGACCATTTGCCATATCGAACGGGAGAAACCGAAGAGCGTGCTTGTGATTGCGAGGCCGAACAAGCTCTGTATGAGTAGCGGCTTGCGGCCGAGCTGTTTAGTTGGCGATGAAAATCATGATAAGTAATGCTTCTCCCCAAATGACCTCTGCATCCTGAGCAGGCCAGTGGCGGAATAATAGCATGCGCTTCTTCGACTAGCGTACCTTATCAGAATATCTGCCCCAGATGGGCATGATGAGGAATTGCACGAATGAGAACAGTGATTCCACGGCACCAGTATAGAATCCACAGTGTTCAGTAGGTACACCGAGCTGTTGATGAAAATCAGCAAAAGCTAAATATGGCGTGTAGCATGATAGGAAGCGTCAGGCATGTGTTGGACTGACCTCTTCTATCATTTCATTCAGGAATGGGAAGATGGAGAAGAACGCGACTGGCTCAACCAATCGTGCTAGACATAGCAGGAATAGCTGATCTTTCGGTAATGGCTTGTCTTCTCCATCTTGTGCTTGTGCGAGTGTCGGCGACTTTGGAGGCAGTAGTGGCGTGCTTTCGTCTGCTGGACTGGCTGCACGACCAGCGACACCTGCCGTCATATTTCCTCTTGATTCCCACAGGTATCAGGGACAGCTGCGAATGAGTATGGCCAGACAGTTATTAGAGTTGAGCTGAGCCAGTCTATCACAAGAAGCTCGTGCCGAAAAAACGCGCCCGGCTGCAAGCTGCAGAAGTGATCGAACCATGTGCAGTGCTTTGCCGATTACTGGACCAGGACGAAGAGACCCAGTGTATGCTGTGGGATCCTCGCTAAACTCCGTAGACAACAGGCAAGCAATAAACAAGTGCAAGGCCAAGTCTTTGTCCAACTTTAGCTTTATTGGGTATTTCCAGTCAAGGCCCGCTACTACACGAAGGAACGACTACAGTCTGACTTTCTAATATTCGTGCTCAGTAATGATGTCGTCAATCTGGATTCGGGTGGAGCGTCAGTTTGACAATCTCGATAGCCATTCAGAGTTGGGCCTGCTTACCTTCAATACAGCCCTCACTAGTTGTGTCGCTAACAGATATTGTTGGCGTTTGCTCACGAGAGGATCGAAGACATGTTGCTTCTTCATGTCATTGTCTCCAGCACCAACGCAGTCAATTCCAAGTCTGTAATTCTTCTCCGTCACTTGCCGACTCTTGACAGCAGCAAGCGAATCGATAGGGCTCAGACCGGAGTTCTCCGCTAAAGCGAGAGGGATTTGATCCAGAGCTGAAGCGAAAGCTCGCATTGCGTATTGCTCGATTGATGGAATTTCATCTGCAGCCTTTGCGACAGCGATACTGCTGCTGATCTCCGCTGCACCGCCTCCGTATACAACTCGGTTGTCGCGTACTAGATTGCGGACAACGCAGATGGCGTCGTGTAAGGCACGCTTAGCTTCGTCGATGAGCTGCCGGACCAAAAGCAAGATCAGATCTCAGTCGAAGCAGTGGATTGTAGACTTCGCTTACCATCTTGTTACTTCCTCGGACAAAGACTGTCACTGCTCGAGTGTTGGCGCATTCCTCGATAACGAGCATCTTGTCTTGCGTAGTGCCAAAAGACTGTACTCATTACGTGGTTCAGCTCACAGTAATAATTATTGGTAGAGGCATATGCTATTCAACTCACCAATTCTCTGACGATTTCAGCCTTGCCCAGCTTCTCCGCAGTCAGATCCTCGAAGCGAGGAACGATTCTTCCGTTTGTCGCAATAGCAATAAGCTCAATCTCCGGTCCACCAACCCATCTAACAGCAGGCAGATCGTTTTGCATAAGCAGATGATTCGCTTCATCGTCGAAACCCCATTGGCAAATGACCAAGTTTGCGCCAACATCCTTGACACGCTGAATCATCTCTTGGAATTTGGCCTTCTCATAGTCTTGCAGCTTCTTGTACTCAGCAACGCTTGTAATGTCAAGCTTGTGCTTGGTCTTGGGACGAGGTGGCTCGAATGGACATGTAAGAATGGCAATTCGAGCATCCTTCACGCTTCGCGGCATTTGGGGATGTGACATGTCCTTGTCTACGATGACTCCCTTAACTAACGTAGTATCTTCTAGCGAACCTCCAACCTTTCCTTCTACCTTGATGAGTTCAAAGTCGACATCGCGTCGCTCTAAATCCGCAACTGACAGGACTGCATCGACGGCGATTTTGGCATATAGATCTGGTGCTTTCGATACACTGCGTCGAAGTATCAAGTCAGATATGTACTGAAAAGGTAAAAGTCGCTTCGAGGCATGCTTACATTTTGCTACCTAAGGACGTCCGTGCAACTTGCTCGATTGCTTCGGTGTTCTCCTTCGTAAATTCAATGGTATCACAGCACTTCTCTAGCTCTGCGACAGCAATGGTGCACGCTCTTTCGTAGCCATCTGCAATCTTGATAGGGTGAATACCACGGTCTAACAGCTCTTCCGCTTGCTCCAACAAAGCTCCAGCCATGACTACGACGCCTGTCGTTCCATCACCAATTTCATCATCTTGTGACTGACTGAGCTGGACCATGAGCTTTGCAATTTGGTGGTCGACTTCCATCTGTTTGAGGATTGTAGCGCCATCGTTTGTTACTGTGATATCGCCGTCTGTACAGAGCGAAGGATTGTGGATTTGCAATGGTAAGCATCATGCGCGTCTGAAAAGCTCCACAACCAAACCATTGATTCAAACAAAACAACTTACCGGGTGATACAAGCAGCTTGTCCAGACCACGAGGACCGATTGACGTCCGTACAATACTTGCTAATGTCCTGGCAGCGAGGATGTTGTTCTGTCACAGGGCCAATTTATCAATTTTGGTGCACAGTTGCGCGATACGAGCCGCTCGAGCATGACAAGCGTGCTTACTTTAATGGCAGGAACACCATTCAGACGAGTCTTCCTACTTTGCTCTCTAACAACAATGATAGGTCGGCCTGTAAGATTTCACAACGCGTCAGTACTTATGCTGTTGCCGAGATCATCCAATTTCATGAAAGCTGCAGCTTGCAGGAACAGGCCTGGGTCCGGCTGCAACGGTGTGACACTTACCATACTCGTCGCTACCCAAGACCTGCGCCGAGTCTGGATCTATCTGGAGTTGGTTCTGCATTGTTTTATATGCAGGCGTGATTGTGCGAGAGAAAGGCCATACTGAGAGGTACTTCCTCTGAATGCGCAACACCTCGATCAACCTCAAACTACGCAGAGGCATATGCTTTGACTTGTGGGCTGCAGGAGTTGACAGTGTCCTCACCACGGCACTAGGAGCTTACATATACTCCTCTTTGATGCAGCATTGAGTTGCACAAGTGGTATTCATTCCCCAAGCCGGACGTACATCGACTACAAGTACATCTCGTTGCCACAGTCGCAGCTGACACTTCTTCACGAGTACTTCCTCAATAAGCTATGCACCATAGCCTCATTAGACATGTCTATCTCGCTTTCACACTCTAGCCAGGTGAAATCTGCCTCTTTCCAGTATTGATCTTTTCCACCTAGTACGCAATCAGTATTCTCTCCAAATTCCGACCCATGCGATACGATGTAGTCTTGCAAGAAGCTGCTTGTGGCTATCTCTCGCAACAGTGAGTTCCCACAGGCTGTATTGGCGAATGCGATCCATCTAAAGAGATACTGCGGTGTGACAAGTTTTGATGTATCGCCTTGATAGGTGAAGAAGTCCGTCCTGGCAAAGCAGTCCCGCAAGTCCACCGTCGTGTCACCGATTTGCAGATTGTTGCCATGGACTTTACCCCACAGCCGATGTAGCATGTTCTGTCGCTCTTGATACGAGTACTCTTCCGAGCCATCGTCATCTCCCATGGCTACGAAGAAAGACCAAAGGACTGCCTCGCGGTGCCGTTTAGCCGCGTATGCCGACATGAAGTGAGGAGTGAGTGGTAGTTCTAGGTTAGGCCAGATGTTGTGCACTTCCTTGACGAGCTGCGCTGGCGCAGAATGGTTTTGCGAAACGATCCAATCCCTTTGTCCGAAACGAGCCTCTAAGTCGGTTGAATGGTACAGGACGGAACAAATATGTCAATATTCGTTACACAACAACTACGTTAAAAGCTTACCTAGAGCGCTGCGCTCAGCCAGGGATAGGTCCGGAGATGGAAGACCTTGCGCTTGCGCCTGCGCCTGAGGCGCATCAGAAAGCGATAACTGTAATGTATGACTCCAACGACCAAGGAGGAAGAAGCCGCAGAGCAGCCCACATGTAATCACGAACTTCAGGACTGTGGACCTGATTGGCTGACGCGCTGAACGTGTGTGAAGCTTTTGACTATCTTTACTCCTCCAGTCGTCGTGATCTCGCGTGAGCAGGTGTGCCAGCTCGGCCTCTTTAGCGGACGTAGACGCCATTGTGTGATACTCTGTTTAACGAATGAATGTATTAGGCTAGGTAGTCGATGTATGTATTTGAGTCTGATGCGTGCGTTTGATACCTCCTCAAGAGCGGGATGCAAAGCGTGACAGCCAGCTGCACATTGTTGGCCCCGTGAAAGGTGTGCCTTATTGTAGCTCTTTGAGAAGCCTTAGTGATCGTTAGGTGGTGGTGGACCACCCGAGAGAGTGAGAGACTCGGAGGCTAGCCTACCCCGACATCTATTGCTGGCGGCCAACCGTCCGAGCCTTTACTTGCGAGCCACCTGCAGGCAGCGTGAATGCAAGTGTAGAGCGGGGTTTAGCAGATGAGACACTGCTATGAGGATGAGGAAGAGTTTTGCATGGTCTCAGTTATAGGCCGCGTCAAGGGTGCCAAAATCACAGGAATGCCTTGGTGTCTCTGCCGTATAGAAGAAGGAACGACGTAAAGAAGAGGAAAGAGGGAACGCTTCAGCTTGCTTCTTTCCGACCGCAACAGCAACCGCTCAACACCGGAGCATTGAGCATCAAGCTAGGCTGCTGACTCGAACAGCAATGCTTGTATTGCGTGCAAGAGCGCAAGGCCTGCGTGGGGCAGTCCGTCCTGCTCACCGCCTGAGCTTGAAATCTGGCAATGGCAGCGGCAGTCGTATCGGAAGCAGGCGGGTGAGCGGATCTTATACAACGGGATTAAGACAAGCAGCGGCGATACTGACAGTGTACTTACTCCGCGACCCTGTTAGACGTATGTCACTCCGAACCAGCCAGGTGTCAAGGTCGAACCTATCGAACCTGGTTCTCCCGTTGGCCATGTGAAGAAGCGCAAGAGATGGGGCAGGAGGATCATTCTCACCTCGTTGCTCCTCACTACCCTCTTCTACGGCGGATCTGCATTCGCTTCTCAATACTCTGAACGTTATCGCGACTTCTTCGTAGAGGAGATGCCTCTTGGCGATGCAATCGTTGGTCTCGTTGAAGACCGCAAGACGGATAAGGAGCTAGTCAAGCGATTAAGTGAAAGAGCTGCTCAAGCAAGTGGGAAACAACAGGAACTGCAGAAACAGCGTGCAGAGAGGATGGCTGCTTTTGCTAAGCAACAAGCCGAGAGGGCGAAAGCTAAAGCTGCCGAAGCTGCTGAAGCAGTCAAAGAAAGCGTCCAGTCCGGTAAAGAGCAGGTTCAGGAAGCTGCAGCAAAGATTGAGAAGGGTATTGAACAGAACACCGCTCAGCTCAAGCACAATGTTGACGCTGCAACAGAGAAGGCTAAAGACAAAGCGGAGGACGTCAAGGAGTCCCTATCTGAAGCAGTCGGGTCCGCACAGGAAAACGCTAAGGAAACCGTTGAATCAGCTAAGGAACAAGTCAAGGTCGACTACCCTGTAGAGACCGTCCCCGTGGACTATCAACGACCACGCTCTCTCGATGCGTCACCGCAACCTCCCAAGATTGGGGACGCTCAGCCATACACCGGCCCTCCACTTCCCCTGGGCTTCGAGCCACCTCCAGGATATACTCTAGCCAAGCCGAAACCTGCAGAGAAGGCTGCAGTGGAGCCCGTCAAGAAGGCACCTGAACCTCTACCTCTTGTTGCGCCTGTCGTCTCCGAGCTATCTGCCTCAGAACCCGTTCTCGGTCAATTGGCTTCGACTATCGACTCCCTCACTCGCTTCTTGAACGACTCTCCCTCTATTGTTGAGAACAAGGGTGCCCGTGAAGTCATCAACGTGGCTGGCATAGATCTACAGAGCTTGGGCAAGCGCTTGGAAGCTGTGAAGGAGGAAGAGCGACAAAAGTTAGCTGAGCGACTGGAAGAGAAGGCACGCGAGTTCAACCAGAACTTGATGCAGGCTGAGCGGGAGATGGTCGAACGCCTCGAGAAGCAAGAAGATGACTGGAAGGAGGCTTTCGAGCATGAGCGCGAAGAGCTAGTCAAGGCTTATCGTGAGAAGCTAGACGGCGAGCTGTCTGTACAGAAGGAAATTATCGAGGAGCGACTGAAGGAGGAAGTAGTTGCACAAGGTGTAGAGATGCAGAGAAGATGGTTGAGAGAGATCAAGGAAAAAGTCGAGACTGAACGTGCTGGTCGTCTTGGCAAGCTTGAAGAGCTACAAGATGGCTTTGAGAAGCTCGGCAAGACTACATTGGAGAACTCGTCATGGCTAGACGACAATAGACAAGTCAACAAGCTTTGGACTGCTATCCGTGCATCATGGCAAGCATCCGTTGGAGGCAAGGATAATACTCCCTTTGCACGTGAACTTGCAGCTCTGAGCAATGTCGCCAAGCGTTCTCCAACGTCCGCTTCAACCACCGAAGAAAACACCATCGATGTTGTCCTTGCTACCATTCCGGATTCCGTCCAAGCACATGGCGTCGAATCTTTCCCGACACTAGCAGGATGGTTCACGGACCGACTCGAACCCAAAATCCGAAAAGCAGCCTTGTTCCCACAAAATGGAGGCTTCATGGCATATTTATCATCTTCAGCTCTCTCAAACCTACTTTTCAAGAAGGTCGGCTTTGTTCAGGGTGACGATGTCATCTCAACACTCTCCAGAGCAGAGTGGTACCTCACACATAGAGATTTGGAGAGCGCTGCAAGAGAAGTCAACCAGCTCGATGGATGGCCGAAGATTCTGGCCAGGGACTGGCTACAAGCTGCCCGGAGACACTTGGAAGTTAGACAGGCTCTTCAGGTAGCGGAGGCAGAGGCAGGTCTCGCTAGTTTGTTGATCGCATAGAGATGAGGCAGTACGCAATACACAAGACGCTGCAAACCCTATCACGGGGCCCCACTCACTCATTGACAGCTCGCCGCAGGGAATCGTGTCACTTCCACCATTTCTCGCCAGACGATCTACACAGGCTTTGCAGCCCTGCATAAGCTTCAGGTAAGCGAGAATACTGGCCTCATCAGCTAGATATTTTGCTTGCTCTTGCTTGTGTGGCTGCATTTCTCATTGAAAGGTGCCGGCTTAAGAAAGTTTCGATCACCTTTGGCGGGTCTATTGAGAGAACCGACTTGCGGTTAATTGCATGCCTTTCCTTTCGACAAATCCGTCCGGAACTCCTTATTCAGTTTTCAACAAAAGAACTGTGCTGCTGGCTGACTGTCATGTTCTCTACGCGCGATTTCGAGCTTCTCTTGCTTTCGAGCACAATCTCTGTTTCTCTCCTCTGACAGCTGCCGGCTCTACAGTGGCAGCACCATACTGAGTATCATACTGCCGTCTGCGTCGATCTGTGCCAGCAACTGTACATTGGTCACACGGGCAAGGGATGCCGCCGTGCTTGTGCTTCCTGCGGCTTTAGCGTAGCGCGCTGCACGCTGTACGCCGCAGTTCTCCCCGCACCACCGCAAGGCATCCTGCATAGTAGCACGCCCCGACGAGCAGGCGGCGAACACAAGCAACGCAGTTTCCCGCAGCATTACAGTAGTGAATATCGGTACAGATGTTTATGGAAGCTATACATGCAACCATAGCAAAAGCCATTAATGACAATGTGAGCTGCTGAGACGCATCGGAGGCTCGTTAGCCAATCCGGCTAACACAGATGCACTCGACCTCTCTTTCATTTGGTAGGACTCAAATACTTCTCCATACGATACCATCCGTGACTATCTGTATCGCGGAGTCTTTGGTCACTATTCCAGTCTCTACACCCAAATTTATGCGTCAGTCTAGTCACGTTGCAGGAGAAGTCCTAAAAGCTAACAACGCGCGGCTGGCTCTTCGACTACTGTAGCATTATCGCTCTATCCTCCATCATACTCATCTTGATCGCATTCGGAACCACTCTTCGACTTCGCTACACTGGCTTCAAGCCTATCTTGCAGGTGAATCCAGAACGAGCTGATTACTCCACCCGCAACTGTCTAAGCTTTTACGCCAAAACTTTCAGGATGGCTCCATGTCAAGGCTCGATCCGCGCTTCTTCATACCTGTCATTTGGGTAGTCTATTGCACATGTACGCGAACAATGCGCTTGACATCACGGAGCGACATGCGAGCTGACTCGTTGTGCATAGTTTCCATTAGTCTGTCTGCCTGTCTGCTGCAGGCGTATCGAAGAGAATTCTTCAACAAATATGGTAGCTTTATGCAGGTACGCCAGTGAATCATGGCATGATAAGAGTCACGGCATCATCGAAGCTGACACGCTTTCCTACGTGACAGATCTTCAATCCGACTCTTATAGGGGTATGCGGTCACATTATTTTCATGAACATCGCCGCCAATTCGCCTTATGCCCGAAGGTTTCTCATGCCTCCGCCATTGTCGAGTTTCAGTCTGCGACCGTGGCTTGTCACGCTCGCAACAGTGGTTCCGATACTCGCTCTCATCTGCGGCATCACGCCGGCTGCCGCTTCCTACGCCAAAGACCTCGAGCGCGTTTCAAGCCTATACCACCGGTGCATGGATATCATCGATGCGGCCGAGCTTGCAAATTCAACACGGCAGTTGCAAGAAGGATATCCGATAGCTGTTGAGCTTCTTCAAGGCGTTGACGAGGCTGATAATATGCTGGCCTTTACTGGCCGCTTCAACACAGCTTTCGGGTTGTTTTGGTTGTTTGTACGTCTCAAAGCCAAATAGAACTACCGCTAATGACACATTGCGCGGCTGATGGAATGTCTCCTTTGGTCTCTACTAGGTCGGAGGCGGGCTATATTTTGCCCTTGATTACTCCATTTTCAAGCGTATCAAGCAGCTTGAAGGTAATGTCACTCCAATCTCTTCTTTTCAAAATCTCAAGCGACGAACCTGACGCGCTTGAAAACACTCATCAGCTGAAGAATGCGACAACGACTCCGAAACATCTTCGCCAGATAAATCTAGTCCGCCGGTCTTTGTTCTACCCATTTTTCCGCCGCGAAAGATCAGCAACGGCTCTGATCAATTTCCGCCGGTGAAGATGCCGAAAGATACTCCTTTCAGTAACCTCGACGTGCCTAGCGTGATCCCTAAGAGGTACCAAGCTGTTCTTGACACGTCAAAACACAAGTCGAAGGAGAAAGCTCAAAAGCTGAGGAAATTACTATGGCGAGATCGGTCCAACAACGCTTGCACAGTAAGTACTAATCAGTATCTTTATTAAGGTGTGGACTTGGCGACCGCCACAGAACCCTTTCAAGAAGTGGGAAAATGCATTAGCTGATTCATGACATGCTATTCCACAGTCGGTGATTTGTCTAGGATTTCTGTCTCAAAGTATCTTTGAAGCCGTTCGAGGTCACCAACGAATGCCAGGCATGCAAGCCTTGCCTATTTTTTACATTTGGCAAAGTTGGGCTTTTCTCATACCTGGCATATTTGTGACTATGCTCTTCGTACTGGACAGTATCCGCCTAGCCAAATATTCGACAACACCGGACAATGAAGAGTTCTTCCTTCCATTCGCAGCAGTGGCCATCGGGCCAGAATTACCTTATCCTGTCAAATTGAAAGACGAAGACGATACAGTAGATCAATCAATGCGACACGTCAGAGGTATCCAGGTTGAACAGACGGCCATCATCACTGTTGAAGAGGAAGACCCGGGGGATCTGCCCCCTCCCATGCGTAGAAAGAGTTTTCCTCTTTTGAAGTCAGGTCTATGAGTTCCCTCATCCGAGCCTGCCCAGCTCTGAACAAGTTTTCGGGTAGCTCTTTATATTCCGCCGCTCACGCTACGAGGATCTCGCTTTGTCGAGCGTGTGTCCGACAAAGCGAGATCATCGTAGCTTGAGCGGCGGTCATCAAGTTCGAAGTGTGATTTTACATTCAAGGGTAAAATCAAGGGTAAAACAATTGAGTACATCATGCGTTGAATAGGGATCAACGTAACCCGAAAACTCTAATGCGTGAATGACAGGGCGCAGCAAGCGGAATGCCTGCCGCGAATATCCTGTCTTCTAAAGACGAAATTACGGAAAAATTGAACGATTACTTCTCTTCTTGTTCTCCTCATCTTTAGCATTATCTTGTTGCTTGCTGGGTGTATTGATACATAGTCTATCGGGATCTGGACACTCTCACCGTTTCCATCAATTATCTTGAAATTAGGCCTTTTGGATCTACCGTGCGGTGCTTGATCTGCTTGTCATTCACTTGTGGACTACTACGTAATTTGGGAGCCCGACTATTCTAGCACCGACCATCTTAGCGAGAACACCGAATCCCTCAGTCTCAACTGCATGATCAACGTTCCAACTTGGGAAAACACCTCCAAACAAATGAACGGATGCTCTCACTAGAGTTGCTACTCCGCCTACTGCATCTAGAGGTATTTGTCTACCTATATAAGCAGGAGAAGATGGATCATATAGATTCGAAATGGAAGACGAGCTCCCTGATGTAGATATTGGTACATGTTTTCTTCCTTCTTCCTCTTCTGCTGGTCCTGTACTGTGCTCGCTTGGTGAAGGTGGAAGAAGGGAGGAAAGTGAAGGTACGAAGGGATCCAATGTCACGTTTGGAGGTACCCATTCACGTGCTAGATGTAATCTATACGTAGGCTGATCGCGATCTCCTTCGTGTAGTATCACATCTTTATCGAGCGTTGCTTTCATTGCTATTGATTCAGGAGTTTCTGCCCAATTATCTTTTTAAGCGAGCGTACGATGATTTGCCCAATTGGGGCGAACGTAGCATGTAGGTGTATTACAAAAAAGGAGAGGGAAAAATGGAAAGGACGGAACCGGACATTGTCAGAGGCTGATTCTAGCTGAGTTTAACGCTACAGAGAATGCTTTCACTCACTTAAGTCGTAACCCCTGAGTTCAGTACTTAAAGGGCTTTTACGATTTCGATAGAGTACGTTGGGTATTATGACGTCTGCCAGTACTTTCCTCGAGGAGCTTGTATTCCTCGTAGCAGTATTGTTTGGCAGCTTTTCACTAGCTATCTTTACACTGCCAGATTGTTCTTCTTCAGCTTGCAGATTGACTTCATCCTTGTTGATACTCTCCTCGTCGTGAAGTGGTATCTGACCCAACTGCATAAGATCCGAAATAATCCCACTAGGCATCTCCATAACGTCAACATCCAACCAGAATACCCAATCATGAGTAGGATTAATAGTCGAGGTAAGTAATAAAGTCCTAGCTCTCGCCATGAGGGATCTTCTCTGAGCTTGAATCCAGTCTTCATGTCTAGCATTTCCTTTTGGACTTAATAAACCAAAATCTTTACGTAATAAAGTAATTGATCTATACTCTCCTTTGGAGGCTTGTTCCTCACACCAGTGTTGTACTAGGATACCAGTCTCGTCTTCTTCATCTGATAATAGGAAACCTATACTTGTATTCTGCTTTGGGTGGGATAGGTTTTCTAAATGCTTGAAATAGGTAGGTAGTAAGTGTTGGGCATTTCGTATCGGACTTAGAATTAAAAGGTGTTGGTCGTCGGATGTGGCGCTCGTGGTCGCAGTGGAGCTTGGTGATGTATGACTGGATGCATCGGAACTTAAAGATGAGGAACTTGGGAATGTCCAGGTATCGAATATCGTGCCTTTGCCTGGTTGAGCTATCCGTTGATCGTCATTTGACAAGTCTTCGGAAGTATAAGCTGACAGCTGCTGGTGCTGGTTGTGCTGCGGTGGCGATGAAATAAGAAGAGGCCTAACATAGCCAGCTTGTCCAATATCATATTGAGAGTAAACAGGCACTCTCATAAAGTGACCGTGCTTGTAGTATAGGATGATGACCACTCCAAAAGCTCCAAATATCAACGAAGCGATATGTAGTGCCAGGAATAACAGTTTTCGTATTGTAGGCGAGTTGATCGATTTTGTTGAGTATGAAGGGTATGTGGAAGTGGACTCGTCTTTGAAGAATAGATTGCTGCTGCTGCTGCTGTTATGGCTGCTGTGGCTTATACTTCTAGTCACCACAGGCAGGTAGCCATCCTCTTTATACCATCTCGGTCGTGATCTCCAAAAATGGAGAATGGATGCTGACATGGACGCGACTAAAGTTCGAGTACCTAATAACAGAATTGTTGGGTGTGGCCGTATCCGGACAGGCAGATGGGCCAGTGCTAGTATATAGATGATGGTACGTGGGCCTCAACGAGACTGCTCCGGAAGTAGAGGTCCTGTTGCTTCCATTGAAATCCACCTCAAATGTGAGTGAAATACCGTGTAAATATTGCTCGGTCATGAGTGACGTGATCGAGGACTGGCGTCTCATCATGATGCTGCCTGCAAAGTTAGAGTTATTATGCTGTTGATGATGTGCTAGTATGAGGATGAGAGCGAGTGGACCAGGAGCCTGTACTATGCCAGGACCGTCTTGCTGCAAGGATCCACCCAATCCAAATACCCCCATTCATTAAGCGCTGCTTCCTTTCTTCCAGTTTCCTGAAACTCCAGTGGCAGCATTTTGCATAGCACTGCCTGTCGCCGGCTGCGAGATATTCACTGGACCGTGACCACGCGCAGCACCCCGCTATATTGGTTCCTCACTGTTGCCTACTGTAGAGAGGTAATGCGCGTACAGCGTTTACATGGCTATATCAAACTTGGACACTACGAGTACCTCCATGTGATAGACCACCGGTGTCGTGCCGAGTTCTCGCGCCAATTCCGGCACGTGCATTCTGAAGAGCCAGCATTGGCCCAACTCCGCTCTTGACTTGCCATGTAATCGAGGCCCTCGAGACACAATGAAGACAGAACCATCACGGCCTCCAGCAAAGAGACCTCGCACAAGCGCCTACTTCAGCCTGACTGCTCCACCCGAAGAAGTAGAAGCAAGAAGACGCTGATTCGAAAAGCTAATCGAGGCCGGACTGCTCCAAGATGTAATGAAGCGTTTAGGGACTCCTGATGTGCATAGCGTACATTTGCACTGGTCTGCATAGATCCTTTTCTTCCTAACAGGTTGACCGTACTGACGCGTCCTCCTGCCACGTACTTGCAATAGTTGATCAGAGTCGCCCGCTCCTGTCGATTCTTTCGCGACTATGTGCGAAATCTGTATACTGAAAAAGCTATCAAGACATCGATGGAGGAAGCTATTGACCTGTGTCCTTTTCTTTGCTACTCTTCAGGGCCCTTCTCGTACTGCTGAACGCGCTACTAGCTTGTCTTACTGGAGAAGCATTGCTCGAGATATTGGTCGATGTCTTCCCAGAAGAGAGTTACACCGAACTAGTGATCTGTCTCAGAGACGAACAAAGTGCGAAAGCAATAATCCGACACTTGATCACGGTCGAAGGAGGTTGGAAACGCGATGAGCAGTGTATTCACAACAGGAACATGTGCCCCTACTCAGTCACGCCAATTAACCAGACCAGGGCTTACACAAGTGCTCTGCTCTTCAAGACACGCCTTCGGCGACTAATCGGTCCTGACGACCATCGACCAGGCATTACCATTACGACTTCGACATCGACTATGAGTACCCATGGGGCACCATACAACCACACTTGGAAAATATAGTATGCCGCCGTGCCATGCGACAAGCTTAATGTTCCAAAGCTGACTCCATCTGATACTTCTGTTATCTTTCTCTAGGGAGGGGACTATTCTTTTCTAGTGCAGAACCCTTGGTTCACATGCCTCGCAAATGCTGTGGGTAAACTTCGCACCAGTCTTCTTTAACGGGCGACGAGGCTACTGCAGGGTCGAACTTATGCCTACCTATCTGCAGATGACAGGAGAGAGACGTACAATATATTGCCCAGACGATCTCTTCAAGAATAGGGGCGAAAGTCTGATGAAACACAAAGAAGATATCGAATATTGGGGAGTGACAGTAGGAGAGGAAGCAGAAGAGTTGAAAGAGGCTTACGGCATTGATGTTTCCACACGCGTCAATGGCACTTCGTATTTCTCCATACACAATACACATCGGCCAGCCTCGTGCGTTTTACCATTCTCCACAGTCCGCACCGTATCTATTCTCAGAGCTGATTTCTTTCGACACCCAAATTGTACCCAAAATGGACAGTATACCACTTGATCTCATGGCTATGATAATGCCTTAGACACGTCCAATGCTATCATGTGTAGTAGTGCACAGGCCCACTTCATCCTGCACAGCAGCCTTACAAAAACGGAGGTGTCACCTCACCCTATCAAGGATCTTTGGGCAAAACATTGGAAGACAAGCATGAGAAGGCGCTGTCCAGCCCCCCCCCCCCCCCCCCCTCCTTCTCTCCGTCGCTCTCACTGTCAGTCCCAACAATTCACGTCACTCTAGCTTCACACTTATAAGCATGGCAGACAGCGTTAGACCTCAAAAGAACGCTTGGCCTCAACCTGCACTTATTTTAAAAGGATTATCAAAATACAATGCAATAAAAAAGTATTCGAATGCTTGAGGCTTTCGTCTCAGATGTCCAGTGTGCACACTTCTACAGAGTCAAACGCGCGTTGTAATGATTCGCTGACGATGTGGCCGATACGTGCAAAAGCTCTTTCGTCGTCCTCATGCATGCGATGGACATCCGCGCGAGTGGCTATGCAGTCCTCGATCTGTTGACTGACAGTTCTAGTCAGACCACCAGCAGTGCACTTATTCTCTGCGTGGAGCAAAATGCCGTAGCAGACTGCCTAATTAGACACCTCAAAACACGTGAAGGATATGCCAGTGCATCTATTTGGGAGATGGACATGGAAGATGCAGCCATGTGTAGGGGAGATAACATCTTCGGTAACGACGACTGCAGCGCGCCTTCAAAACAGCTGGTACAGGAGCTCGTACGCCAGCAGAACTCGACCCAGGTGACCCTACAAGTCTGCTGTTACGCGCCAGGTGTCAAAGAGGAGTCAATGGATGACTTTGTCAGTGCAAGTTTTGGGTACTTCAATTCTCATACTTCCATTCTCATCCATAACAATGATTATCTCGCCTTGCAGGATGTGTCGTGGCTCCTTCACGATCAGTGGAACACCTGTTCAGTCAATTCGGTAGGCACTGCTTGGACGGCAGAGTGGGATGCCTTAGCTGAACCTATCGAAATAGATCAGCGTGAGCAAGTTGACCGTTAAATACCCGTGTGACCTTTTCAACAACACTGCAAGGCTTATATGCGGGGGTCCTGCCCGCATTGAGGGATCCTTGCCGGAGTGCAAAAGCAGAATGCAAGGGTCTTATGGCATACCGGTATATGGTGCATGCCACAGCACATACTACGATTTTCGACACCGGAACAAACCCGCAAGGTGAGACCCTATTGCACTTGGCTGCTTTCTGACCCGTTGTATGTTTCAATTGATTTGATGCGAACTGCCCGGACAGCATGGTCATCGATCTAATATCTGTAATAAAGGAAGCCTAGTTCACAAACATTATACAGTAACGTGGATGACACGAATGATAGAGTGAAGCTATTCGTACGGCCGCATCAAGCCGTTCCCTTCCACCTTCTCCGCAAAATTGTCAATCGCCGTTGTATGGCAATATGGCTTCAAACCAATTTCCTGTCGAATTGTACTAGCAAAGCAGCCGCTCCATCCATTTCTCTTCCACTTACCAGTCACGCTCTCGATGAGTTCTTTCGTTATGAGATCAGGGTTCATGCCCACGTTATCGAACACAGTAGCAAGCTGGATAATCTGTCCTAGCTCTGTGATAGTACCAGTTTCTCCCAAGTCTTGATGTCGAATTATAGCTTCCATCACAGCTTCAGCCTGTGCCGTAGGTGAACCCAGTGAAAGTAGCTTTTCATAAGCAATCTTAGCCCCGTAGAATTCGAAGCTCATGAGCGTGCCTTTGATGTTCGTCGATGTAGTTCCAATGTCGTGAAGCATGCATGTCAGGAAGTACGTCTCGTCTGACACTTGCCATTCAGGAAAGTGATCTTTCAGGATTGCTTTGCCTGCGCGCAGAGAGGTAGTATGAGCCGTCACGCCGCTGAGTCCCGGGCATTTAGCATGGCGTCATACCGTAATGATACACTCGCATGGAATGGTGAAAGGTCTCTGATGGAAGTTCTTCCTGTGCATAGTCGAGTATGCTTTCTGCTAGATTGCTAGTAGGAACAGGTAGGTCTTCAATAATGTTCGTCTGAGCGGATGCTGTCTTTGACCGGGTTGCCAGTACTCGCTCCTGTGACCGAGGCACTGCTTGCCAGCCATACTCTGGGGGCGCACTCAGTGGTGCAGTGGTAGATGACATGTCTGTCCAATAACCGTATGAATGGGACAAGCCAGACAGAGGCCTTTGTCGCGAGTGTAGTAGTTCCCACCAGACGAGGGCTGACAAAAATGGTGGCGAATGTCCCCGGCCCGCCGTGCAATGATGGTGACTCCAAAGTATTCGGGGACAGATTTCAAATTGACGGGCATCCTGTCGACAAGTCCCGAGCCTCCAAGTCTTGAGAAAGCACGGACTTTGTGTTCACAAGGTCCAAGCTGACTCAAAGCCAAGGTTGCCTTCGCTGCATTGCAATCATACAGTCTTACAATGTGTTCATACCCTACCAACTGAAACATCACGCTCTTCGGCTCCAGGACTTTTGCAGGCATAAGCAGGGAGATTTGGTTACTTGAAGCAACAATGCAGAAAGAGTTACTATATGCTACAGGCACGTAAAGAGCATGAGTGGAAGGCTCGAAAGTCTAGTGCAGCCTGAAAACATTACATGTACGGCGATTACTGTCTTTCAGGTGGCCTGAAACGCTCTCTACAGAGACATCGAGCCTGAGAGCACCACAGACCTGAATGACCCTTGACAAGACTTGGAATGACGTGTTGTATTCCTGTGCGGGTTCTGACCTTGCATATAGCCGGCACCTTCACTCCCACCAGTCATTATAGCCGCCATGCGCGTCGGCGAAGCGCGTTCCTCCGGGATTGTACCGTTCAGCAGCATCATAGTATGCTTGTGCTTGCGTCATGCCTCTTCGCGGACTAAGACGGAGAAGGGCGTCAGCACAGCCGTCTTACAGCCGATTGGTGAGTCGGCTCACCCATGATAATAGCTAGTTGTGTCTCGAGTAGTGCTGATACCGACGGCTCCACCCAAGTTCAGGTATGCACCGTCTCGAGCTGCTGCTGCGCTGCCTCCAGCAGGTCCAGCCTTCGGCCAAGGTGCGCGACAGTAGATACAAGTAGGTACAGGTTTCGTAGCAAGCCATTGAGCGATACAGACTTGATGAACAGGACCTCCACATGAGGTTTCGCAATAGACGATTGCAGCCATGTCTTCACCGAAGTCGTCAAAGCACTGCAGTCAGAAATGATGATCAGCTTTACGTACAAATGACGGAGCTAGTAAAGAGCCACTTACAATTGGACACGCATCGCCTTCCTCTGGCAAGCGCTTCTTAACCCCTGAGTCGTCTGGTCCTTCGTCCTTAACAGGACTTCCAGTAGCTTTCGCCCAAGCGTTCTTGAGACCTGAATGCTGAACGGAAGCCGAGGGAGCTGCTGGAGCATTTCGGAAGATCTCTTCCAGTTCAGAAGTAAGGAGAGCCTTTTGATAGACTAATAACAGTCGGAAGAATCAGCCTCGACAGTACAAGCGATATCTGGCAAAGGCAGGAACAGACGCACTCTTCGAAGAGTCCGCAGGAACCCCCAAGACTTTGAGCAGAACTGGGAATGACCAGTATTAGCTTGCTAACACAACGTGTAGGGCAAATACTCACTAAAGAGCAAGTGCTTGCAATGATTACCCTTGAGCGCATCAGGACAATCGCAGGTTGGAATATGTTTGATGACGATTGTGTAGACGTTTCCCGTGCTACCACTAATGAGGGCTTCAGCGGGCGTACTAATATATGAATGTTAAGGAGAATTGAGGCTCACAGAACTTTGAACTCCTCATGCAATTCGTCGCCGTTTCGTGGCGTCCTGTCTACCAGAAAGAAGCGCTGTGCTTGGACTCGTTCCAATCGCTCCTGTATGTTCTGTAAGCAGTCCGTGTGTCAGTTCCTGAGGGTGATAAAAACCTGTCACTCTCTAAGACACTCAGCATGCCTTCGGACAAGACTTGCGTATACGAGCTAGTCGCTTCTCTTCGGCTGGCTCGGCTGCCTCCTTTTTGACCCGTTTACGAGGCGCAGATGGACCTGGACCAGCATCCTTAGCGGGAGAGACAGAGATGCATGCTTGCGTAATGGAAGAAGAAGAAGGACCAGCTACAGTAGCGGCAAGCAGATCTTGAAGTGAATCATCGACTTGTTCATTCTTTACGCGAGTAGTGGCGGCTACTCTGGTTGTGCGGGTGACCGATGTCCGAGAGGTCTCCTTGACAACGGTCCTCCAGTCTTCGTCTTCATCAGACACGATCTTTCGTTTGCCCATGACTATCGTTCTTGCACACACTTGGCACGTTGTCAACTGCTTGTCCGTCTGTGTTGACGGGTTGGAGCGCCACTGCAGAAGGATGATCGGCACAAGTCGACGAGGAGAGGTGTCCAGGAACAGCTTAGGTCTTCGCACCATAAAGCACGCACACTTTGCTAGGAAGTCATCGTTCAGTATGTCCTTGGACGCTATCTAGCAGCAATCTAGTCTCGAAAGGCCTACCTGCCGACTTCGTGCAGGGTCGACGCGAATTTCAAGCAGCCCAAGCCAAAGTAGGAAGCATAGTACACGGGCAACATGCAGGAACAGCTACAGGCATACAGAAGCACGCTTGCGCTGCATATTCCTCAAGAGCAGATACCTGTCGGCGCGCATCCATCGCAAGCTTCCTCGTCAATAGGTCCAGGCTCTGGTTCAGGCTACGGCCCACCACTGCCTGTATCGCCAACTCCACTACAACTCTTAGCACAGCAGCATCTAGACGAAGAAAGCGATTTCGAGTATCTATGTGCTCCTCTGAGCAATGGCAGTTGGAGGCAACGCTTCGAGCGTATGTGTATAGCAAGTCCAGGCCCAGTACCTTCAGAGTCGCGCGCAACATTCGATTCTCGTGGTCAGCTTTACTCGGAAAGCGCGTATACAGAGGAAGACAACGCAGATACTGCTGCTCGTGTGAGAGAAGCTGAAGTCTGGAGACTGTCAGGCTGCTTCAAGCGCGGAGAAGTCAATGCAACGCGATCAGGTAGGTTTCTCTTGGTTTTGTGGAACGCGCAGGTGTGCGGCGAAGCTGAAGTCTCTTCAACAACCACTTCCAGACGAAACTGGCAACCTTCTAGCTCTTGCGTCTGACTGGCTTGAGCTGGACTCCGATGTCGAAGGCATTCGTTTCGACTCCGAACTCGCTCTGAAGCAAGAAGTAGCCTATGCAGCGCATCTGCACGTGCAGACTCTCATTCTCCCTCCTCCTCGAAACTCAGCCTTTGTGACAGACTACGCTCGCGCAGTTGCAAATGTTCTCTCAACACCAGGCTATCTCCACATTTCTATACGAATCCCCATCACAGACCCGAATCCAGACCCTCTCGCTTCTTCAGCCGTCTCAGCTGGTGCTAGCAAGTCCTTCGAAGCTTGGAATACGATACGATCTTTCTGTTCTTACAACCCTCGACTCTCTGTGTGCCTCGACCTATCAACATCGCTACCTTCTTCATCCTTCTACGAGCGCTGGCATGCCGAACCTTTGCGACACATCTTCTTACCAGCATCTGCATACCTAGCGAATGCGAAAGGATACCCTGTTCTCAGCAAAGCCTCGCAAAATTTCTTCAAGAGCATTTTCAAGTTCAAGCCCACTATTATTTTGAGTGGCATCGAAAAGGGTCTGCACTCGAATGGCGGACCGGAAGCCTACGCACTATAGTAAGCCGTCCTTTATTCAGCTGCTGCGAGTGCGAGGTGATACTGATGGCACACATACTTTCCAGTCTTCGCTTTCTTGAGCGCAAAACACCTATAGACAACCCTCTTGAGCAGTTTGCTGGCGGCTATATGGACTATCTGCAAGCGCCTCTACAGCCACTGATGGATAACCTCGAAAATGACACATATGAGGGCTTCGAGCGCGATCCAGTCAAATATCGACAATACGAAGAAGCAGTCTTTCAAGCACTCTGCGATCGCGCAGGCCTCAAAGACAGCGTCGAAGTCTTTGTGTGCGGTGCAGGAAGAGGACCCCTTGTGGAAGGATGTTTACGTGCAAGCAAAAGGGCGCAAGTGCCGATTCGCCTTACCGCAGTCGAGAAGAACCCGAACGCGTTCGTGACGCTGCAAGAGCGGAAAGCAACAGAGTGGGGCGACACGGTCGATCTTGTCTTTTCGGATATGAGAGCTTTCAACCCACCGCGACCAGCAGACATCATTGTGAGCGAGCTGCTCGGTTCTTTTGGCGACAACGAGCTATCACCGGAATGCTTAGACGGCGTCATGCGGACACTGGCACCTGACGGTATCTCAATACCGTGCTCGTATACCTCTTACCTGGCGCCCGTAGCAAACCAAAAACTCTTCTCGGAAACCTCAAATGCTACGGATACCAAGTTCCCGGAACAGCCGTATGTTGTTATGTTCCAGGCATCCTCGGTGCTAAGCGCAACTGGAGGTCGAGAAAACTGGGCCAAGTTTGCGGAATGCTGGAGTTTCGACCACCCTAGAAACGATGTTGTATGCGATGAAGCAGGTGAGTACTGATTGTCCAGCAAGGGGGTGATCAATGTCTGACTCCTGTTCTTGACAGGCCTGCCACTGACGAATCATCACAATGCGAGGAGTGCCCATGTGACTTTCCATGTGCCATATGGCGGCATTTGCCATGGCTTTGGAGGCTACTTTGAAGCTGTCTTGTACAATGACATTGGCATATCGATCCATCCGGAACGCATGGACAAGAACATGCTATCGTGGTTCCCTCTGTTCTTCCCGCTGAAGGTGAGGCAGGAGTCGTCGTTATGGATACATACAACATGCTAATGCATAATTACAGGATCCTCTGTATCTGCCGCCGCGCTCTGAGCTGGATGTGCATATCTTCCGACTGACAGACGGCAACAAGCGAAGGGTCTGGTTTGAATGGTCAGCGGATGTATATCTTCCATTGCCGTCGCCAAGTATGGCAAGCTCTCCGACAGCATCAACGTCCATGCAAACGACAACAACGAATGGTACGCAGCCATCAAGCCGAGCTCGTGCATCGTCACCTATGACGGCAAGATCAGTCAGCAATGCCTCGTACGGTGGTATGGTCAGCCCCCCAATGGAGAAGTTTGCAAGTGCACAGTCACCTTTTGTTGGCAATGAGAGTCTATCAAGTGCTGGACTGCTGATGGATGGGCAGCACGGTCAAGGCGAAGGAATAGTACGTGTGAAAGTAGGTCAGTCAAGACTACATAATCCTGCCGGTAGAAGTAGTTGGGTCGGTTTGTAGTTCGTAGTCACCGGAATGGGAAAGCACACACACTTTTGATAGTAGACAATTAACTAGTAATGTAGTACAAATAGCTCTCACTTTGAACATGCAAGATCACATTGCCAGACGCCACTTAGCTCGCGCCTTGTTTACTCAAGGGCAATCTTGCTTTCTCACTCCGCTACGACTTTCATGGCCGCAACATGGCATACACGGCGCGTGGATCTCGACAAACTACTGCCGGACATCAAACGGAGTCTTCAAGATGAGATCAGCTTGCAAGACCATCAAGCAGGGAAGATTGTGCAATGTCTGAACTCCGATCATCCAGGCGAGTTGCTCGACCTTCTAGAGTACCACGTCAATCAGGATGCACATACAGCCTCAAGGTGTAGGTAGAGTGGCTCTTAGTAGTATCTTTGAACTGTCTGGCTGACGTACAGTCCATCTTCCCTCAGCAAACCGGCTGTTTCAGAATGTTGCCCAGCTCCTCCTAAAGCAGAAGCGTGACTTCACCATTGTGCACACACTGGCCGAGGAACCATCAATAGGGACTTCAGTATGGCGCGAGGATGGACAAAGCACATTTGAGACAGATCCTGATTCCAGCTTCTGATGCTTTAGGTCACGGTTGTAGTTTCTCGAAATCTTGGATCGTCCAAGCGGGTTTATGCGGTGAAGACTATCTCGAAGTCTGCTGCACTAAAATTGGAGGGTGTGAGTGCATGCCCCTGGCAGCATGGCACTCAATAATTACATCGCGCTGATCCATACGTGCAGCAAACATCCATCTCGCACGAAAGGGACATACTTGTTCAAGCGGCAAAAAGCAAATCACCTCACGCACCACTTCTTATCGCTGCTACACAAGATGCAACGCACTTGAATCTTGTGTTGGAGTATCTGCCAGCTGGAGATATAGGCCTGCTACTTACCGAGCGGAAGGTACTACCATTGAAATGGGTCCGCTTTTGGACTGCACAGACGCTGCAAGCTATCGCCTGGCTGCATGAGCTTGGTTACGCACACAGGTGAATAGGATTTTGTTTGCGCATCGAGAAGTCATGAATGACGTCCTCTTCAGAGACATAAAGCCCGCGAATATACTGTTGGAGCTGTCTGGACATGCCAAGCTGGCCGATTATGGTTCGGCAGGTCCGCTCTACAAAGCCAACGGCGGTCTTTCCGTAATGAAGAAGTACTGCCTCAGCCCAGTAGGGACTGTCGACTATGTGAGTAGCTGGTACACAAGGAGATGCTTTACCGAAGCACTGACTGACCAAATGTATAGATCGCCCCGGATATTCTGTTGGCGCATGAAAAAGCTGTTATGGACAGCGATGATGAAGACGATGACGAGGAGGAGGGTCTGAACTCGCCAGGCGCATACGATGCTTCTGTCGACCTGTGGAGCCTGGGAGTGACGGTGTATGAGGTAGATACCCGTAGTTTCGCGCTGTCACCTACACTACTGACTATTGCTAATGTACAGATGCTGACTGGACGACTACCTTTCTACGCTGAAACCATCCCAGAAACATACGAAAAGATCTTGAAACACGCAGTGAGTCACGTACAACCTCACCATGCGGCAGACTGACACCGTCTTGGCAGAACCACTTCAACCTCGAACAACTCCGGATAGACGGAGCGGCAAAAAGTCTCTTGCACCAGTGAGTCGTAACAAGCAGTCCTTCGCGATAGCTTGTGCGTTTGCTGAGCCTATGACCATAAGGCTTGTCTCGGGTCCCGAGCGCCGGATAACCTCACAAAGCGCATCGATGCACCCATTCTTCGCTGATGTCTCCTGGACTACTTTACGCGCTGGTGAGTCATGGTTCAAAAAAGCCTGATGAACGACTCTCACTAACTTTACACCCCTCTTAGTTGCCGCACCTTTCCTTCCGCCTATCCGCAGTTTAGAGGGCAGAAATGGAAATACATCGAAAGAAGACTTCTCACGCGGATTTGATTTCTCGGCTCTCTTCTCCTCACCTGGCCTGTCGATTTTACGGAATGCCGGCCCCGATGAAACCGATTTGCGATGGCTAGGCTTCACCTTCCTGCCCGATGCCCATGCTTTTGACGCGCGGCCAAGCGACATCAACGAGAGTCAGCTTCTACCGGAAGCGCAACGGCACAATGCGGCAGCAGCAGCCTATCCGACCACCCCAGCAAGATCTTCCGTACCTCCGAAGAACCTGCATAGCAGCACACGACCAAGGCAAAATGTACAAGCGCTACAAGAGGTGGTGACATACGGCATACTCAAGACTGCAAAAAAGGCGACCGCGACAGCTGCTCGGAGGCGTGCTTCAGCTTCGCAAGATGAACCTTTATCACCCGTTCGTTCGCGCCTGCCAGACCTGGAGAAGAGGCACGAAGATCTGCTTTCACGGATCAGCGACCTAGAAAATCGATACACAGACTTATTCAGCTCAACAAAGCACTTGTAGATATGTATCTGACAATTGCATGGATACTTGCTACAACGTGGACTGGACTACGGAACATACGATTGTACTGCGTTACACAAAGCAAGACTTCCATCGCGAATTGACTGGCGAACTGTTGAGACTCGACCCTATGTACCTATACATTTGGTTACGCCCACACGGGGTAACCGAGCGGGGAGATTGCACGAACGAACGACTAAGACTGATTAGGTGCATGTTGTGAGAAGTACTGATTCCAGTCGTCCTGATTGTACTCGGCTGGCATACTGTAGCATAGCATCACATTAGCCGTGTTCAAGTGAGTGAGAGCCTAACTGCATTGCTTACCCGCCAAAAAGTTCAGAGGCCTGTGTATCGCCAAACATTGGTCCAGATGTAGACGAACCCTCTGGCATACCTGTGGTCGGGAATCCTGCTGTCCCAGCCAGCAATCCGTTCTCTGTGTTGCCGGACACCATCTGCCGCATCTGAGACTGCCAGAATGGGTCAAACAAGAACTCGGCAATGTCACCGAACCGAGGCTGATTGGCAGCATCCGATTGATTGCCGAAGATCAGATCATTGGGATTGAACATGTTCTGCGAGCCGCCGTCTTGCATATTAGTGTTGACTGAATTGATAGTACTATTATTGAGTGTCTGGTTATTTGTATTAAGATCCAATGGTTGACTATTATTGCTGCCCTGGTTCTGGCTGATATTCGTGAAATCGCTAGGATTAGTCAGACCAAGAATGTTGGATATATGGGGATTATCATGCGATGCAAATTCGGATGCGGGCGGGATCATTGGGGGAGATGCGAAATTGAAGAAGGCCGACGAAGGTGAGGTGCCGACGGCGGGAGGCGCAGCGTGTCCGAATTCAAAGCCATTGACCTTGCCCCAAGTAGGTGACAGAGGCAGCGGCACAGTCGGAGCTGATGGTGAAATGAAAGTAAAATCCGTCTGTGGGAATAGCGAAGACGCGCTGGAGGTGCTCATTGCCGCCTGAGTGTTGTTGCTATTGTTATTGTTGTTGCTATTATTGTTGGTGTTGTTGCCGGTACTAACGATGGAGGGGTTGATGCGCATATCAGCGGGCGCATGTTGCATTGCCGCCTGGCTGGACGCTTGTCGCAGTCCGGCGGCGCTGATGGAATTGTGTCTCCGCTTGGAAGCTGCTTGATTCTTTTGATTTGTCTGACTTGCTGTTCTTCTGGGTGCAGGAGGCTGTTGTGGGAGACCTGCGGACATCTGACCGAGGCTGGCAGTGGCGAAGGGTCCACGAGGAGGGTTGCTTGAGAAATGAGACATGACATCCAGTGGGGTTCCCCGGCTCTGTGGTGTTGCTTTGCCGCTACCTGGTAGCGACTCGACATCTTGGTTCTCAGCTTCACGTTTTCGACCTCGGTTGTCCGTCATACCAGACATATCGAGATTACCATATAGTTCGAGATCTTGATTGTCCAAGAAGCCAACCAGCAACTCCCTCTGTCTTGCCGCAGCTCCCCATGTGATCTGCATTTCCTTCAAGGCGTTCATGCATCGAATGAGGTGCGCTTTTGCAGTCAGTGCAAGTGACTCGTCGTATGTCGAATTGTAGAAGTGCATGATGCCCGCGCTGAAGATGTAGTAGACCATGAATGGAATGGCTTGGCGAAGGCCGTAGGTCTTGCTGTAGAGTGTGACAATGCTGTAATACAAGACAGGGTCAGGTCAGGTCAATGGCGCACCCACAATAAGCAAATTTGTGCACTCACTTGCTGATCGCAGCCGCCGCAGTCGTGCAGATAGAGTGGCTTGGGAAAGTCTGATTTGTTCTCGGTGATCCTTGAGCAGGGATAAAAGGACGATGTAGTAGGATGAGAGCAGCATAGAACTGACAGTGCAGTGTCAAGACATGTGGCGGTGGTACTCGCTTGCTAGCAGAATTGTACTGTAAGTGAGCAGGCAGCTTGAGCCACCAAGTAGCGAGCGCTTGATCCAAATGAGCCAAGAGGGTTTCGCTGTTCTGTCCCAAGACTCTGACCCGGATAGCATACAAATTCGCAATGATGCGGGAGAACAGGACAGATAGAGAAGCTGAGTGGTTGAAGCAGGATAAGGAATTGGATTTGACACCTTGAGGATAGTTGCGGATCGAAGCTAGTACTTGATCGCCTTCGGTGTTCATGATAGGTGGATCTGACCAGTCTGTTCCATCTGGTCGGAGCGGGCGCCAAATATCATGCTCATCTGGCTCATCTTCCGCTGGTAGGGCTACATCGTAGTCACGCTCGAAGATGCCCATAGGTCGACCGATGTATGCCGAGATATATCGATCTAGTATGACGCAAGACCACCAGACTCGTTTCCTGTAGTTTATGGCACAATTTATATCGATCAGCTTCATAACAACCAAGGGATTGCGGATTTGACGTACCTTGTCTGCTTTTCTTCGTAGCCGAAAGCATTGACAGGCAAGAACCACTTGTCGACGTCTCTGAAGAGGCCCAGATCCTGAGCCATCCGAATGGCCATACCGACATAAGTCCAGCTCTTAGCCATAGCACCAACGCCCGCTTCTCGATACGCAAGCAGTACCAAAGCTTGACAAGTAGTCAATCTGGAGGAGCCAAAATCTTCATAGAGTAGTTCACGTGCTTTACGAGCGTAAACTTCTCCCGCACGCCAGTACTCTCCTTCTTTTCGCGTGTCTTCACCTGTATCGCTATATCTCGCTGCGAGAGCGTAAATCGACAGTAGCAGAATGGCGGGCACTTTGCCTCCTGATGCAAGTGCAGGAGCGGGCTTAGCACCGCCTAGTGGCGTACTCGAGGAAGATCCATGTCCTTCTTTTGCACCAGTAGCGTATCCTTCTGTCGTATGCACAGTATTTCTATATTGACGAACGAAGAGTGATCGATAGAGTAGAGGTAGATGCGGATGTACGTAGGTCCAATATAGTTCAAGTAGATGGTCCGAAGTTCGTTTATCAGGCATGACTTCGTATGCTTTCGTTCGATTGACTAGCTCCGCTTCCGTCTTCGCATAAGGATCTGCAATACTGCTTTCATCTTCTTCGACACTAGTATTTGCATCAGCACCGGCCTTATTACTGTTTCCTTCGTCATCGACTAGATCATTGCGATTAGCCTGAGCCCAAGCTCCAGGCTTAGGGAATCGCCAGAAGAAATCTTGATATCGGTTCGACTTTGAGATGAGATATAGACCTGAACTCCTTCCGTGATATCTGACTTCCTTGGTCTCATCGAGTGATAATTGACCGACCACATCTGCAAGTTCGCTTAATGGTCCATCTTGTGGTGTTGATGATGCTCCTCCCGCCACTGTTCCAGCTCCTCCACTTGTGGTAGAAAAAGTGACTGATCCAGCTCCGGGAGACATACCATCGTTCATACCTCCGTCGGGTGAAAGCCTATCGTCTCCACCACCGGCTACAGTTGATGCGCCAGGCGATGTATTGGCGTTTGCAGTAAGATTATAGTATGCTGCACCAGTGTGGAGTATACTATCAGGAGCAGGGACAGCTCCACCCGCCCTGTGTTGAAGTGAGAACAGGTTATGCGATTGTCCAGCACTTCCTGCGCCGGAACCCGACTGATTCTTCTTATCTAGACAAGGAGACTGTCTGCTATCTCTAGAACCAGATCTGGCACCGCCTTGAAGTTGAGGATCTAGCTTCCTCCTTTGTCTGGGTGATGTGCCGAATGACGCAAAAGCAGAGTTGGGGTCTATGCTAGCATTATTGTTGCTGCTACCGCCTTGATTTGTAGCGAAAGGATTAGAAGCTGGCATAGCTAAGGAGCTAGAAGCGAATGAGCCAGGTAAAGAGCCCGGATGTTGCTGTTGCTGCATGTGAGAATTCGTATCGATAGACCGTGCCATGGCGGAAGCCGGATGAATAGAGTCGAAATCCATAGCTTGGTCCAATCCGACAGCTGAGAAGGAAGGACTCGTGTCTGACCCTCCAAGAAGTTCATCGTCCGGTATCCAAGCTGCTTTATGCATTTCACCATTGAACGGCGTTCCATCGATAGCAACTCCTGCATTGCTAAGCGAAGTAGAGAAAGCATTTGCGGAATTGTTGGTGATATTCGTACTATCAGTGATATCAAACCCTCTTTGCGTGATAGCAGCTCGTGAAGATGATGGTATTCCACCTATTATATCGGAATTCCCAAACATGGAAGCGAGAGGCGGTACTGAGTCTTCTCGCTTGAGTGTATGTGATGCCGTACTGCGCTGCCATGATTTGAGTAATGGTGCATTGTCCCGTCCTATCGCCGCTGCTGCGGCTAGATCCTTCGATAGTAGTTCTCGAGCTTCAATGTCGCCGACGAGTCTGTGTGGGTTGTTCATTCAAGCATAAGGCGATCGGTTCCAGATGGAGAAGGCAGTGATAGCGAAACAAAGGGGAAGTCAGAAATAGGGAAGAGCACAGTCAGCTCATGATACATGCTTCTCAATCAAGATCCCAGTTAGATCCGAGGGACTTCACCCACTCTTCTAGTAATGCTTGCGCCCTCGGATCATCATTATTAAGCAATCCACCTAGGAGAGCTTCCATCCGATGCATCCGATTCTCGATGGCTTCGATGTACCCCTTCGGCGGACCTCTGTGTTATTGAGTTGAAGTGTTATGATAGGCATAACGGATGTACGATAGTTTAAAAGGCAATTATGTGTATTCGTGGTTTGCACAAAGGTTGTAGTCGTCGCGAGATGGCCGGCAAAGGAAAGGACAGCAGGAGAACGGGCAGAGATCAGTACATGCACGGGAACATTGACAGTGATGGGTGGTGTATGGAAAGCAGTGCTCTTCATCAAGTGAGACGTCGGTGTGATATTCGACGATCCTTCTCTATCGCCAATGCCAGAACACCCGAAGTGAGACTGATCGGATGCGAGTCTCTTTCGGATGAGAGCGGACGATCCAGTGTCGGCAGTCGTATGGCAGGAGTGGTATAGCCAGCATTGCACCGATGTGAAGCAGCTGGGTATCCAGCACTCCGTACCAGCTGACTGTCTCCATTGCGGCTATCGTCCGGTGTCTTCTCTCTCTCTCTTGCACTTGATCCGGCGACATCTTGACCCGACGCTTTGTGCGAATTGCTGGATGCATGATTGGGGAGGGTCATAAAGGAGAAAGTAACTCACCTCTTCTTGGAAGTAACGAAGAAAGTACATTCTAATCCACTCTGCTTGCAGTTCTGGCATGGTCCTTCCTCTTGGCCTTGGTCATTCAATGTCCTGCCGTTGTGTATAGGCTGTCAATATCGAACTTGCTTGATCATGCTTTCCCTGTCCAAGCTCTTTCTCACCTTTGACATTTGCACTTCTGCCTTCTACAAGCATCACACGCTTTAGATGACCTTTGCTTCTTCTTGTCATCGTCATTGGCACTGTCATTGGCTGATTGCTGTTGTTGCTGCTGTTGTTGCTGCTGAGATGCTGTTATCTTGGAAGAAGCGCCCTTCTTTGCGGTGTTCGAGTTGTTCTTCTTTGCGATGGAAGTAGAAGGGCCAGGCTGTGATGACATTACTGAGGTGTCACCAGCAGCACCTTTGTTACTGTTGCTTGCTTTCTTCTTCTTTGTTGTCGATATCGATGTTGTTGAAACAGATGGAACTCGAAAAGAAGAAGATACCGAAGCTTCGTTGTCGGATGAGTTGCCGCCCTCGTCGTCTTCAAATGCTGCTGCAGTAGTGCTCGTATTGCCTTCCTCGAGCAGGGATGGCAGAGTGAACTGGGTATTATTCGATGGACTGAAGTAGGACTGATGCTGCTGTTGATACTGATGTGGAGTGTACATTGTTGAAATGTATGATTGATTTCCCCCGATTAAGCAGGAGCAGAGAGAGACACACATCAAACGTCGTCAGCTGGTGGCCACCTTCATGCGGGGCCACAGATGGAGTGCGTGGTGGAGTCCACCGTCAAGGGCGGGGAATGTGATACACACTGAAGAGCCTTACAGCGGGCTGTATGTCATGGTAGCGTCTCTTGCGTTATGCGAGCCTTGCTGGTCCGTCGACTCTGTTTCCTATACTCTGCTTTTCGGTCGCCTATATATATGCCCTGTGGGAAATCGAGGTGCGGATGCCAGGGTGACGGGCTGCATGGAACGCAGGGATATATCCACCCTGTACAGCAATGTCAATGAATGCATCCACTAGACATCGTAGACAGTGTCAGAGGAAAGCCTCCACCGCTCGGCAGGACATGGAAAGCCAGACACAGCTTGCAAGCAGTCTACCGGAATTCAACATACCGAGTGTCAGCATGAGCAAAACCGCTGGAAGAATTAGCATGGGATAAACGAGGATTGCTAAGTTCCCCTAAGCATTTCGCCCCCATTCTTAATCACAGTAAAAGTGTGGTCACGACTCTACAGTATCAAGGCTGCTTGACAAGGCTCGCCTTCCAGCAGCAGGTCGGCTGGGCACGTGCAGCTGGTATTGCTGACATTCACCTTCTTTGCAACAGACATGCCTGCTTCCCACACTCTTTCCAACTCCAACCTCACTGTTTCGTACGAGAATGACTTCCAGCTACCTCTTAGCTCTTAACTGCGGTTCTTCCTCCCTTAAAACGACTCTCTTCGCCTATCCATCCCTCGAGCAAATCGCGACGATAACAGCATCCTCAATAGGATCATCAGAAGCAGTCCTAAAATCAAAGTACAAATCAGTCTCATCAGCTTCAAAATCAGTTCAAGGTGAAACACACAGCGAGATATTCGGTGATGTACTGAATGAACTCAAGAAGCTAGATAATGGGAAGGTAGTACAGGACGTTAAACAGATTAAGATTGTGACGCATCGTATCGTACATGGTGGTACGCTTAGCGAACCGGTCGAAGTTAGCAAAGAGCACACCGAAGCACTGGATAGCATGATGAAGGTGAGTATACCATCCCTCTGAAGGAGTCTACCTACTCTTCATTCCGATGAGAGCTGACGTTGGTTCTCTTATGACGGCTCCGATCACGTCGTCAATTCACGCAAAATGAACAGCTCTCCGCATTCGCACCACTGCACAATCACCATGCTGTACTTACAGTCAAGGCTGTTCTTGAACAGCTTCCGGATGCAGTCAGCTACTGCTGCTTTGATACGCTTGTGGGTGTTTCGAACGCGTGGAAGTCATTTGCAGTGACTGACCTAACCTTCTTGTTGTCGCTATACACGTTCTTCCTTCATACACTTTGGGCGTCTTAACCGCTCATTCATGATTTCAATGTCTGGAAACATCCGTTCTATCCCTCAATATCAATGATGTCAGTTTCACCGCACACTGCCGAAGCACATCTACACCTATCCCATTGAACAACCCGAACATGAACCTCCAATTCCATTACGCAGATATGGATTCCATGGTCTATCGTACGCGAACATCTTGAAACAAGTAGCTGAATACTTGAAGAAACCGAGTGAGAAGGTCAATATTATAGTTTGTCATTTAGGAAGTGGCGCTAGTATGTGCGTTATCAAGGACGGAAAGAGCTTGGATACGACCGTATGTCACCTTACACTAGTCCCATAAACTTAGCTGCTTACTGATACCCTGTGAACCTTGGTAGATGGGTCTGACACCCCTTGAAGGCCTACCGGGCGGTACTCGTTCCGGTTCACTAGACCCAAGTCTAACCTATCACCTCTATGAGGATCCAACAAAATCAGGTTCTCTCCAATCAACGAATGACATTGAGATTTCAAGAGGTGAATTGGTATTGAATAAGCAGTCTGGCTTCAAGGGATTGTGTGGAACAAATGAATTTGGTAAAATTACACAATTGGCGCAAGAACAAGCGGAGAAGGGAGAGGAAGGCAAGGAACTGCTATGTGTAAAGATCTTTGAGAATAGAATATTGGTGAGTTTAAATTCGATACGGACCCTCTGATTTTTCGCTGAGATCCCTACACCACTATGCGAATATGCAGAACTTCCTGGGCGCCTATCTAGTAGCTCTACGCAATTCACCGGATGCCATCATCTTCTCCGGAGGAATAGGTGAACGTTCATCAAGCTTACGATCATCGATACTCAAAGCTATCGACTATCTTGGCATTGAAGTCGATGAAGAAATTAACGCTAAAGCAGGGGAAAAGCAGGAGGGAGTAGTTGAAGTTACCACCAAGAATAGTAAAATTAAAGCGCTGAGAGTGCTGACGGATGAGGAGAGACAGTGCGCCGATATGGCCAAAGCACATTTTGGGGAAATGTGAATCATCGTCGATACGTCGATAACGGTTGAGTGTGCCGCAGGAGTCATAGCATCGGTGAGACCGGATCCCCCTACGCTGTCCATGCCCGCTGCTCATTGTTGTCAACTGTACGCTACGGGAATTATGATGATGTGACCTTTGGTATACAACCGCCGCATCTCCCTGATTGCCTCATATGCCACTTCCATGGAACCAGGATCGTCGGAAATTTCAATTTGGATATTCCGCCGTTCCTGCATTTGTCTGAGGTATTTCCGCTTCACTCCCCCGAAAGGAACTAGGCCGAAATCCAGCATGACTAGCCTGGCTTCGCGCTAGCGCGGCAGGGCTGCGAAAGGTACATCTCGCTTGAAATTTCGCAGGCGGTCAATTGTAATCGTTAATTCTCGTAATTGAGGGACAAGCGAAAGGGTTTTGAGAGTGAAGTCAGGATCATGCATCCGTAGGACCCGAAGGTGTGGACAGAGCGGCAAAATGGCGTCTCCCAAACTCGACCAGATGTGATTCTCGGAGTAACGAGTCAACAGAGTACGGATGTGGGATCACGTAAGTTCTTTGTTTGCAGTATGTACGTGTATAGGTCTCGGTTTGTGTAACGACATTCCCGATGCCTAGTAATGGTGATGTTTCAAGCTGTGCAAGATTGCGTATCAAAAGGTTCTGCAGGACGAGAAGGGCGTGATCAACATTTGTTGGAGCACCAAGATCCAATTGTGCAGTTTGACTTCATTGCAGATGCTCTACATACCAGGTTCCATCCTCTGGTGCAATGTAATCAGCTATTCTACCTGCAAGCATGGAGCGTGATCAATTAAGCTAGACAGCTGCGAACTTGTCGTCCAAAGGCTCTGAAAAGTCTGCGAGTAGAATGAAGAAGTGCCGAAAGTGCGTGTACCAGAAAGAAGTACTAGATGGTCAATTGGCGGGCTCGATACAATGGAACAGCTTGAAGACACAATTAGGATCATATTTGCGCTGTAACGTGCGCAGTCCGCAAGCAAATGAAACACTTAGCCAGCTGCTATCGCGGAATCTACGCACACAAGCTGGAGCTCACCTTGACCTCGCGCAGACGGCCGTAGCTGCTTCCCCAAATTTCTGAAGGAGGATGCTTTCCAGAAGTGTAGTTTGGGATAATACCTAGGTCTTCGCCTTCATTCCTCACCTGGTACTCTCTTACAAGTGCAGTCGCACCGTCTGCGAAGCTCTGAGCCGCAGCGTCATCAGCGGCATTGTTGTGCCTATGATTTCAGAAGGCAGGTTCAAGATCCTTTCGCTTTTTCCTGGACGGCATACACTTACCCTGCCACCGCTGCCAAGTAGGAATATCCTGGTGCTTTGACGTGGTAAGAAGCGCCCTCCTGTTCAGGACAATCACGGCTGGATAAGCTCTCCGCTCTGGCTCAATCTCATGTGCATTGGAAGAACCCACCACATCGGTTCTCTTCACTCTATGCATCTCAAACATCAACATGCAGTGATTCACGCCAGGGTTCTCCTCGATGAACTTCAGCATATAATCCTTAGAAGCTCTCAGCATGCCTGGCCACATCTGAGTAAACGCGGTTCCGCCAATCCAAGCTCGCGGTGGCCCGCCAAGCAGGATCGCGTCAGCCGCTGTGCCTGCTTCCAGCATTAAGGGAGCCATGTATGTCTTATCCGCTAGGATTTTCAGATCTTCCCGGTATGGTGCGAAGACCTTCTCTTGACGTTCACGCGGTCCGATAGCCCACGGATTGACGGCAATTATAAAAGGCTGGTAACACACATTATTCAGCTGTCAGTATGTAGCCAGACAGACATATATAGCGAGCAGGACGCACGTGATTGGGATCATGGCCAGCTTGAATCAGGCAAAAGACGAGACTCTCGGTAGGACCCCTGCTTTCCAGCCAGTCCTACGCGGAGGGTGAGGTAATTTCTCCGACTCAGCTAACATACTTCGACAGAGCAGACTTGCATAGCATACCTGAGTGATGGACGCTGCCTTCTCGAACTCGCTTCCTGGATAGACCCAGCTACCAACAAGCATCTCCCCCTACAGTACCAGGCAGATACAATTTAGTCAGCAACTCTAGAGTCATAAGAGGCCAGCAAGAGATACACTGACCTGCTCAGGATAGGATCTCAGGAGGAACTCGGTCACGACGCCGAATTGGGAAGAACCGCCGCGGATAGCCCAGAACAGGTCACTGTTCTCTTTCGAATTGCATGTCAATATTCGACCATCTGCGACTACGACTGTGGCTTCCAGAATATTATCACAACCTGCGGTGTAGGCGATGGGAGCTTAGTTTAAAGTATGCTATTCCGTGATAATTTTTTCTACCTGTGCCATATAACGATGAGAACCAGCCGTTTCCACCTGAACGAACCGTAGACATCAGTCGCTTTGCTTAAACACAACATCGAAGCTTGAAGTCCTCACCGCCTAGCAAGAAGCCTCCAACGCCTACGGAATTCGCCCCGCCGCCCACCACCATCCTCCCTGCGCCTTTGGTGACTTTGTACACTTCGCCCCAAAGACACCCTCCACCAATTCGTAATGCATCATCTTCAACAGTGATGTCTTTCATTTTGCCCAAATCAATCACAATCCCATCGTCACAAGAGCTAGCACCTTGCTGATTATTGCCACCACCTTTGATGGCGACAACGAGCTTGTGCTCGGCTGCCCATTTGACGATTGCAGACACGTCTTCGTTGCTTTCAGGATAAAAGTAGTGTTTAGGCGTTTTGACGATATTCTCGTTTGGTCGGAACAAGGCTTTGGACCATTCGTTTCCGTCCAATGCAGACAGGACGCGACCTTTCAGCGCAGCTGGAAGTATGTCGACCATATCCTTTCTTCGCCAGATCTATGCGGTAGACAGTAATTGGACTTGCCAGAGGTCTCGACCGAGTCCTGTATGCAGTGCCGCCCGAGAGCCTGCAATCTAATGACAGCTCTGACAGCAATCGAAGCGACGCTGGGCAGCAGCTAGCAGGAAGTTGGGGCACCACGAAGTAAAGACAGTTCGCTGTGGAGAGAGAGGCACCAGAAATGGAGAGGACAGGACAGTGCCGCGGAGATGAGTCATCTATTCCATGCTTGCATTGATAATACTCATTACTCAGGCTGCCGGCAAGCTGCACAACAGTTTTCCGAAGCGTAAATGCGCACGGAAAGTCCGCGGATTTTGCCGCGTCGTCAGGAGAAGCAAAGAACAATCTCCAGACTGGCAGGATGTGTTTAGGGAAAAGGCTTTCATCCTAGATAATACTACTCATAAATCGTGATGATGGAGAGACTAACTACAGCGCCTGCTCACTCCTTGCTGTGTTGCTCACAGTAAAGGATCTGGCAGCTGATCCTGGAGGTAAATCTGATCTCGGTATCTTGGCACCCCATATAGACCAAGGAGGAATGCCGTGTTCCGACACAGTCTTGAGAAAGCCGCTCTCATCGTCCTAATATTGTCGGGGCTGTACGTATAAGTTGAAGGCCTTGGGCCGGGGAATCTTGAATGGGCAATGAGCCCACACGCATTCGCAGAAACCGTGTTTACCTCAATCATTGCTGCAGAAGTTACGGAAAGTATGAGAGCTATGCTACACTTGTTTTTCTGGCTGTCGAAAGAGCCAGCCAACCCCAACCCTGGGCGATATTACACCGTTGGCGGCGGCTGTCGTTTGATCTTTGAAGGCGTACGCTTTACACCATTCTCAGCTCGAGGTGTCGCAGCCGGATCAAATTGCTGTCGATCTTGTTTTGATCTATTGGAAGGCGTCTTCTTCATTGCCGCTCTAGCAATGCTGTCATTTCTTGAGAGATTGAATTGTCCTTCGTCCAAGCCTTTCGTCAGCTCCTCAATGAGAGCCGCGACCTGATTTTCATCTGCAGCTTCGTAGACTTCGAACTAGATAGGCAGATGTCAGCAAAGGCGGGCATGGTCTACCTCGGATGAGCACTTACGACAGATCGAGCCGATGACGCCTGTGTCGCTGATGAATAGCTTCTTTGTCTACTGGGATGAAGTGCTTGCAGCTCGGCCATGGTCTGGAGAGCTTCGTTCAATTCAGGTGAACGAGCCGTCTTTCCTTGCTCCTTCAGATGCCGCTTCACAAGCAGCTTCAGGGGATCAGCTTCAGGACTTGCATTGACGGAAGCGACGAGCGAGTCGAGCTCTTCTTCAATGCTGTTCTCACTTTCCTGCCTTCGGTGCAGCTCCATGGGATAGTATGTACCTCGTTCCCCTTGTCCGACGCCTGGCTTGCGCCGCAGCGACTGCACGATGTTGAAAGCAATGTCGCCGTTGGCGTACTCCGATAGCTCAATTCGGGAGTTGCGAGAAGCAGTTGACAAGCGCTTCGCCGAAACACCCGGCGCAAGCAGAAGAGACGCTCTTTGACTGCCATCGGATGAGCCGGGAATACGTCCAGACGCAAGCACGAGGTTCATCTCGGGTACACCGGGAGTAGGCGGTATCTCCTCATCTTCATCGCCATATAGGCCGTAAATGGATCGCGCATCGTACGAACCGCTTGTCTTGCTTGATATGTATGAAGCTCGAGAGTCCTTGACTGATCTACCGTAGGAAGCTGTCGGAAGAGACGTGTCGTCTGACTGATTGCTGACGTTGCGAGGTCGAGACGGTCTCGAATACTGAGCTTGGGTGGAAGTATTCTCAAGCTGGACTGTCGGAACTCCGGGTGACACGGGAAGGGGATTCTCTGCCGCAAGAACATCTGACTTCTGTCTTCGGTGTGCCTTTCTGTCGGGCGGCGGAGTGGGCGGTCTATCATGAACCGATTTCCTGTCTAGTGCACTATCTTCGGCGAAGGAACCATTCGCAAGCTCGCCGTGTCTTGAAGATCTGCTACCACCATTCGTAGACATAGCAACACTGCCAGATGAGACGTTGCGATCACGACTTGACTTCATCGAGCGCGAACGGCCAATGGAACTTGAAGATCCTGATCGCAGCATGGATAAAGACGTTGGCACAGGCGGAGTGTGCGAGGGCGTAGTCATCGAGGCGACCGGCGGGAAATACGAGTCGTCCGTAGGCGCCAAGATGACCGTTGAGCGCACTATCCGATTCTCGGACTCGCTGGCATGCGCGTTCACACTCTTCCTGTAGCCTGCAGCATCGACGAGTTCGTTGACCCTGTCTGCATCGAGCCCTAGTGCCGTAGCAGCCTCAAAGAGCTTTCTCATGGAGTCAAGACTCGTAGCGGACGCTCGTGCTTCATCTCGAGTGTTGTCCACGACAGACAGATTGCCCATAGTCGAGGTCGATGTGCTTGCGGCCATTGCGCTAAGCTGGTCTGATGAAGCAGACTTGTCCATCACCTTGAGCGGAGAAATGTCGGCCATTGTGTCTGTACCGTGAGAGCTGATAGATGCAGGGCCCTGTCCGAAAGGGCGAGTGAATTGCCCTTGAAGAGAGCTTGCATCTGGAGAAAAATTGCCTTGCAGTTCCTTGGGACTTGACCACTGTGGACTGCTGAGGATTAATGGATTTGGGATGAGTTTGTCTGGCAAGTCATTCGAGACCTTCCTTCGCCGCAGTCTAGCTACGAGGTTCTTGATGCCATTGGACGGAGAGTTGTCGTTCGATTCTTGGCGAATATGCCTGGCGCTCAGCGAGTTCGCCAATGGCGAGGAAACGCCTCCCGACAAGTTTGAGCTGTCTGCCGACCCTGGTATGTGCTCCTCTTCAATCGCGTCTCCATTCTTGTTCTTGAACCGCATCTTGAACTTCAGACCAGCGACGCTCGATTTTCTAGCTATTTCAGGCGAATTCGCCGGCGAAGAACGTTGTTGCACGGTTGGAGGGTCGATCATTGGCATATGCTCGAGATTTGCGCTGGAAGATACCAATTGTGGGCTTCCTATTTTCAAATTCTTCGTGGACCGCCTGTGCGATAAAGTCCGACGAGCTGGCATGTTCGCGACTCTCCACAGCGCTTCATCCGGTGAGTTGGGAGGATGCGGGAAGGGAGACTTCAAGGCTGCTGTGGCTTCGGAAGCTTGTTGATGTACATGCCTTAGAAGCATCGAAGGTGTAGAATTGGAGTTGCGAGTAGGTCGAGCGCGTAGCGTAGACGGTGGCGTAGCTGTCGCAGCCGGGGGTTTGGGTGAAGCAGCGGCAGCTGGCATCGTTGGCTGCCGAAAGGCTTCTGGACTTTGGGCAGGAGACTGGCGAGACGGTGAAGAGGTCTTCCCATCTGCAGCACTATGAAGACTGGGACTTCGAATCGACCGTTGTAGGCTCTGCGATGACTGACTTTGCTGCATACTGGACGAGATTGCCGCGGGGTGTGCTTCGGCATTTCGTGCCTCTGCCGCATCGGCCTCTGCTTCTTCTTCGGACACGCGTGGCAAAACATTTGAGCCTTTCAAAGGTGCAAATATCAGCATCCGAATCGCAGCTCGAAGAATAAGAATGCTTACTATGCTCAGATCCTGCCGACTCTCCAAATCCATCCTGCTCCATAAAAGGACTACCAAGCTTGACATCGCTCCTCGACCCAGCCATAAGCTGAGCCGGCTGCTCCAAGCTCTCAGGAACCGGAACAGCTTCAGACGCGAAGAGTTCCGAAGTAAAAGCGGAGGAAGCTGGAGCTTGTGATGGAGAAGTGCTCGTTGCCAGCTTGTCCTCTTCATCTTGTACATCACGAGAGTGCATGCTGGATTCAGTACCTTGGGGCTGCAGCGCACTCTGTACCAGACGCTCATGTATAGCTCTCAGATCCGACATGTCCAAGTCAGGTGCATGCGCCTTCAAATACTCCATAGCCTTCTTACGCTCTTCCTCCTGGATCTCGCTGGAGTACTGATCATCTTCGTCTATATCCTCTTCAATGTCCGTCATGCGATGTGTAGCTTTGGTGGGTGAAAGAGGTAATGTGGACAAGTCGAAGTCGACTGTGGAAGTAGATAGAGACCGACCATGACTTGGACCTCCTCTCCAGCTTGATCCAGCTGATGTAGTGCTATAACGATGATTGTCACTGTCGCTACTTTGCATTGAATCATGTCGATTTCGATACGCTTCATCTTGCTCTTCGCTTTCTGCAGCCTTCGGTGAAGTAGAGACTGTCTCTTCAGGATAGGAAGGAAAGGCAACACTTTCACTAGGAGCATCTTGCTGCGGTGATAACCGTTCCGATCCTTGCTGGACTTTCGTAGGTTCGGACGTCGCTTGCGTGATCATAGTCAATGAATCAATGGAGGGAAGCGTCGAATGAGCGGATCTACCACCTAGGGAAGCTAAAGAGTTGCCTGAAGCCGAGCTAGGGAGAGGCGGCAAGCCACATTGTGGTGGGGGTGAAAGCGGAGGATTGTATATTGATGAACTAGCTGAGGTATTCCGACTATGTCCAGGAGAGAAGCTACTCTGCATGTGTTTGGGGAGTAGTGGAATAGCAGATACTTGAGGCTGTCTAGCACTTGTGCTGCTATTACCATTGACTGAATGAGTTGTAGCAACGCTCGAAACAGTATGATTAGATGTAGAAGCTTGTAAATTGCCGGACCCAGAACCAGATGAATGCGAGGATGTGGATGAAGTAGTCTGATGGCTTGTTGAATTCTCCATTGCAGTAGAAGCTGCACCGGTAACCACCGGAGAAGGAGGAGAAGGAGCTGGAAATTCGAAAGAACGAACGGGAGGTGTAGCTTGTAAATACGGCAAACCAGGAGATGAAGCTGGTTTACTGATCTCTGAAGAAGCTGATAATCTTGCGTTGTTGCCGTTGTATGATGGATGTAGGGTTAGGTTATTTGAGTCCTGTTGACGGTATGGCTCTTCATTGTCATCTATTATGACGGCTAGTGTAGACGTAGAGCTCGTAGCGGCTCGAGAAGAACGACCGCCTTCCGGCATCGCAGTTGTGTCAGACTGTCTAGTGGAACTCGACAATCTCGAGTCATGCTCTCTGATGCTTTCAGGAGCTGCATCCGCCTGATCAAGCTGTATTCTAGGCTGTTCGTTTTCTCCGTTACCTCTAGCAGAGTCTTCATCCTCCTGCATTTGCGAAAGTCGCGCATCAAGTTCATGCTGTGATGGCAGCCTGCTCAAAGGTGGGTCTATTTCCTCCGTATCATCGTATACGAATGGTGCCCTTGACGAATGCTGATGATGATATTCCGAGCTATTCGACCCGCCACTTGTAGAAGAGTGGAAAGTTCGTTCTCCATCATGATCATGTGCATAGTTGTACCCTGATGAATAGTTATATTCACCTTCTTCATCTGATGGACTGAATTCATAATCTTCATATGACTGTTGCTGTTGATGCTGCTGCATCTGACCATTCGCTTGAATTCCATTCGTATCAGGGCCATCTACAAACGAGTAAGACTTTGTAAGTTCCGATTCTATATCTTGTAATGCCCTTGATATCCGCTTGAACTGATTCTTCGACATTGGGACATCCAAATGAGGAGGTACTACGGCCTGATCTGATTGTTTCGCAGTACCAGGTTCGTCATTCAAGCTTGGCGAATATGTATAGCCGCCGTAACCAGTTGAATTACCATCTTCGTCTACGTCTCTAGGTCTGAAAGGATCATATTCTTCTTCTTGTTCTTGATGTCTCACGATTTTAGGTACGGGTGGTATTGGTATACTTGGGCTTCTTGTGTTCATTCGAGGTGAGAAGGAAGTATCATGTCCATTATTTGAGGTTGATGCTGAATGTTGTGATTCAGAATCACTATATGCTCGATTTGAAGTCGTATATCTTTTAATTCTAGATTTACGAGGTGTCATTCCGACTTGACTAGTGTTATCTCCAGCAGCATTATTGGCATTCGAAGAGTTCATCTTTGTATGAATCTCACGCTCCAATCCACCTCCGCCGAATAAACCATTCCCCCTCATTACGGCATCTCTAGCAGCGTAAAATTCAGCTGCGCTACTGGATGCGAATCCAACGCCAGATACGGGCGTAGGAGTAGATGTAGAACTTGAAGCTGATGAAGATGTAGTCATAGGTTGAGGAGATGGCATCCCGCTGAATGGTGAATAAGGGGTCATAGGTGATGAAAGAGCAGAATACGATAAAGGTTCTGGAGTGTGCATGTGCGTTCGGCTTGGTGCGCGACTTGAATATAGGGAAGCTGTCTCTTCGGGTAGTGAGACTAACGCTGGCCCAGATGGTGAATGATAGCTTGTACTGGCTTGTTGGTGCTGCATATCATGTGGCTGAGCAGCTTCATATATCGATTGCAATCTGTATTGACGCAATACCATCTCTTCCTCGGTTTCGGTCAGTCGACCGTTCTGACGTTGTGTTCTGTAGAGCAGGGTGATCCCAATTTGATGCGTAGGTTATTCCATTGTATTGCATAGTCGGTGTGATTGTGCAACCGAAATAGTTTGATGGGATAGGAGGCAGACGGTTAAGCAGGATCAGCGTGATTGCGGTGCGAGAACGAGGCACGAAGCGAGCGTCTTCGAAAGAGGTGAAACGCATACCGTAGATGAGCTCGCATCTGATCCAAGGGAACAAGATTGCCATCCTTCCCACGTAGCAGAGTGAAACGGCGCGTTAATTCCGGCTGTAAGGTGCATACAATCGGGGTAGTCGGCGTTGCAAAGAGAGGTGAGGGAGCAGGAAAGGGACATGTTCAGTAAGTTGGAGGGGAGGAATAAAAGGTGGACGAATGAGAGACTACTGACCAGTATCAAGCTAGTTCTGAAATCATCACCCTTAGGCAAGGTCAATTGAGGCCGCAAAGTAGCCGTAGCCGTCGTAGATTGAGCAGCAGGAGCATGTGAGTCTTGAGGAATAGCAGCAGCCTTGCTCTTCTTGCTGCTACTGTCTGAGCTAAGCTGTCTTATGGATGCTTTGAAGCCTCCACCCTTCTCTTTACCCTTTCCTTTATCAGAGCTGGTCCTGCTGTTGCCATTACTTATGCTCGTACTCGTGCTAGATCTCCCGATAGTCTCAGGCGAGCGAGTACGACCACTGCTCGAGTCGGCATTGCTGTCCTTGGATGTCGTCGCCGTCGAGCGAGTCCGTAGACGTAGCTTGTGCATTGTGTCCGTTTCTCTATTCCCACTCCCAACAGTGCCGCTTGATAATAGAGAAGAGGAAGAGAGTAGAAAAGGAAGAGCGAGACGGGCGATCTGCTTCACTTCCCACCAACAAAGCTCGGATGGAAGAGGTAAAGCAAAAGCGAGTGGATGCAGTTCAACAGCAAGGGCACAGATTCCTTTACTTGAACATCAGATCTCCCTCCACTCCGGCAACTTATGCTCCATGTCGCCCACAATTTTCAGCATCACCGCGTACTCTGTCTCTCGCACCGCACATACGGGCAGGCCAACACGCAAAAAAAGAGGGCACGTCCAATAAGCTCAGGAAAGATCAGCACGGGGCAGCATGCAAGTTAGGCCTATGCTTTCTTGATACTGTATGACACGTCATTCTACTCTTTTCCAGGCAATAGTCGTCTATCATCGCACCCAATACAGCAACAGGATGCAAAAACCAGACGCGCACAGGTCCTCTCTCTACGCGTCCACTGTGTCTGGCCCCTATTTTCGCTGACTAATTTGACAGTCAGCGATCGCCGACTACCTTAACGACGTTTGAACTGCAGCGTTAAGTCGACTTCGAACAGCGCTGCCCAGTCCTCTCTGTCGATTGATTTGGCGGCCTCGCTCCTCGTGCATGAATATCTCCTTTCCTTGCATCACTCATACCAGGCTGATGATGCATTGGGGGCAGCCCGACGAGCTGCTACATCGTATACTCAACGCCGCAGCGCCAGTTGCATCCCACCCTATCCAAGCGGTCCGTTCATATGGATGAAGATGATCTCACGTCGTAAGAAGTGGTATCATTGCATACGATGTGTCATTCTCGCGCTGATATCCTGAAGGCCCAAAGTGGAACAGATCTGCTTAGCGGCGATTTCAACGTCTTCTACTGCGAGAGCGCAGCACGGCGAAGCTATTTCCGCCGTTGGTGAAAACCATTTTGGTCCAAAGTGGTCTTCCATTGGCAGACATTGAGGAGAAGTAAGTATGGGAAATCAGTGACGTCCTCTGCTGCACGTGATACTTTCCTTAGAGTGACATGATGTAAAGAAGTGCATACTGACCTTCTAGTCATGACCATCTTACTTTCGAAAGTCTTCATACCACATACTGAGTACGTCTGGGGAGTCACAGCTTTCAATAGCTGAGAAGGTCACCTCCGGGCTCGGCCATGCTAGCAGAGCTTGAGATGTGGTCTACAGCGGTGGCAGACAGGCATCAGGCTCACCCTCCATGCAAGCTTATAAAACTCAAGCGAGCGTCTCACATACCTTGTAGTACCTATGTAGGCTTCTCTCTGTCTTCGAATGCTGATTAATGGCGGAAGAACAAGAAGAGCGAGCCGAACTGATCGGCAGCTGTCTGTTATTTAGGCGAGAAAGTGGCAATCTTTTCCTGGTTTCGTGACTCCCAACTGCATCCTGATACAACACTCGCTTATCATCACCATCATCAGCGTAACCTTGCTTTGCGTATCAAAATGTGCTAACTTGAAGCTGGTTAACGCAATACCTAGGCGAAACAACGATACTATATGTACAGATATGAACGTATTCGAACCTTCTTCAAGAAAGCGCACAGCAACAGCTGCATTGAGTGATAACTTATCACTCAATGCAGCTGTTGCTGTGCACAAGTCTCCTCCGAAACAAGCCAAATTGAGATCCGGTAGTGAAGTCGGAATGATCTGCTGTGGCCCGAGCTAGACATGCGTTACGATGTAGTCTGCGCGGTGAACGTACACGAATAAGCTACGACGGCTTATGCCAGGCTGTTCTTTTGGATTAGCTGCTCACGATCAGCCATTTCGCCCAACAGCGGCTTGATGCGCTCGACAATAGCCGTCTCGTAATCCGGAATTGCCTGAGGAATCGACACACCACCATCAGCTGGGAAGGCGTTTGCCTGTTGATGGCATGTTCTGATACCTACACTACGGTCCTTTAGCTCTATGAGGGCAGTGAAGTGACTGGACATAACAGTTGGCTACGTTTCTCCTGCTACAACATGAGCATCTTTAAAGCTTACTATCCTTGATTGAGATAGTGCTCATCTATGGCCGAGCGATAGTCGTAGACCATATTAAGAGACTTGAACTCTTCATCGAAGCGCTGTCTACATTCTTCAAACTCCTCCTTGGACAGATCGTGCTTAGGTTTCACCAGGACCTGATAAAGCAGAAGAATTGTATGGTAAGATTGGGTTCAAGTAAGATGTCTGGAATGGACTTGCGATGCGAGTGAGCATAGCGATATCTTGAGAGCGTGGTTGAACAAAGAAGAAGTATGTCTGGCCGCCTTACTCGTTTGTGGTGAACGACTGTGGAGACCTCAGTCTCTGAAACATTCTCGAAATGCGGGGCCTCATTAAAAGCCTGGATCATTTAGCCGTTGGGAAGCTGTGACGTAGAGCTGGCTCTTGTATGGTCACACAGCCTAACAAACACATGTAGTTTTCTTCGCCCACCTACGAATGGCATGCTGTGATGGCCAGCGACAAATGACACCCGAGAAATTTGCACTCCATGGTCGAACGTTGCCACTGCCGCATAGAAACGGTGTGTCTGAGGAGATGTAATCACGATACTTACGATCAAGAGTATGGAAGCTGGACAGCCATGCGTCTGGGGTTTCAAGGCTTTACACGGCGAGAAGGCAGATGCATTCACATCAGGTTCCAATGTACGCGTTGGTTGGAGCTCGATCACCATTATACTCGAATAGCGGTCGCGAAAGCGGCTAGCCATGCGAGCCAATGCAGAGCTTTCAGAAAACTTGCAGAGCTGTGGTTGCATGCATGATAGGCTTGCATAGTTCTTTCATGGTGAAGCACTCAGCAAATGCGATTGTGTCTGTCCTTCAACGCCTCCGGTTGTCCTGCACGGCCTTGAGATGATCGAACAGCATAGCAGAGAGATCCGAATGGGCGTTCCTTCTGATTCGTTTCTGCCATCTCAGAGGCAGCAACATGCAGTACTTGGCCTACAGCCAGCCTCCCACGAGCGTAGCGGAGGCGCACAAGGCGGACTTTCTTGAACCTGGTGTTGACTCTGTTGTACAAATGTGAGTACTCGCTACCGGCTAGAGCTGTCGATTACAGCATCATCGGCGAACGCGCCAGATCTGCAGAATCGGAAGCATACATAGACTGACACACCGTTACCCCATCAGTAAGCACAATGTGATAGAGTTACACGTCCTCGTAGCTTCTGGTTTGCGGCTGGCTCTCTCCGGCACAATACAAGGCGTCGTCCTCAAAGCTATTCCAGTTCGATTACGCTCGCATCGGACCTCGGGCTTAGCAGTCCTCACCACGACATATCAGCTCTTTGTGATAGTCTTCGATAAGACAAGCTCGCAGATCAAGACTTTGGCCTCACATTCAGTCTACGAAAGAGGTGCTGTCAAGTCTGTCGATCTCGTTGCTCTTCTGGCCGGATCGACCGGAGAAGCGTCAGCCCCGACACCTTTCCTTGCGCTTCATGCTTTTCAAGGCCTGGTTAGAATAATAACATTGAACAGTAGTGATAAGAATCGCTTTGAAGATGATAGCAAGAAGGCAGATGAACAAGACCAGGCGACCGAAGCACTGGATTTGACACGCGGCTTTGTCACTCGGTAAGCGTAACACACTTGTATGTCATATGGAGAGATCACCCAGAGAGCTTACACGTACTTGTATGAATTTTTAGCATACCCGAACTTCTTCTCAATGCCATGTGCCTACTACCGACACCTGCAGGGCAACCACCCCGTCTCGCCACCATCCACTCCAACCGACATGGACAGCGCGTCTTCCACACGCATGCCGTCAACTTCTCTGCAAGATGTTTAGACACATATGAACCTGGATCGTTCGATAGCCCAGTTTCCTCCTTCTCACCATCGTCTGGAATCATACTTTTCGATGCGGACAGTCAGCTAATGATCCCAGTCCGGTCGACTATCGCCGAAGGTGTTATAGTTGTCGGGTCAGAGAGCGGCTTATTCTTTAGTACTGCGTCTCCGAGCAAATCGCACGGCAAGAGGAAGTCGGTCAGCTCGGCTCCCGGTGCAAGTCTACAGGATACAGCGATGGAAGTGGACGAAGTCCCAGAGATGCAATCGATTAGTCCGAAGTCCAGAGGTAAAGGTCGAAGCGAGGACAGCGGGTCGTTGACCATGTCACCCGCGACGGACTCGACGCCTCTGCCGCCTGCTAGCTCCCGTCGTCGATCTTCTGCATCATCTGCCCAAGCTCCACTGGCTACGTCGCCTACTTCGCCTAAAATGATGGATTCGAGGGTCGGAGGTAAGAGGAAACTGTCCGATGCTGCAAACTCGTCTGGGCGTGGGAAAAATCCTACGCGAACTAGATCAGGCAGTACGATGGCGAACTTGCCTGTTGAATGTAAATTGCCGATTTCGGAATATGTAGCGTGAGTAAACGCGTATCCTGCCTGCTATATTTCGAGGCAAATGCTTACGCCAGTGATTCAGATACTGTGCCCTCGCAGACAGCGATACTACTTGGATCCTGGCAGATGGATGGGGTCAGGCCATGTATCTTCGCCTGTCTCCCGCAATCGGTGAAGGCGAAAGCTTTGCTGGGCCATCCTCATCCGGCACTTCTGCTGCTCTTGTATCTTCGCCTCCATTGGCTAGTAGTCCGACAAATGGGTCGCAACTGCAAGGCAGAAGACCGAGCCGAACCTCGTCGGGCAGGATGAAAGATCCTCTTCCTGTACAATTGACGGTCGACCCAATATCAAAGGGACGCTTCTCCAGTCCGACAGCTCTCTTGGATCTTGGGGATGGTTTCATCTACGTCGGTTCGCATTTTGGCGACTCCTTGCTTGTCCGGATAAGCAATGCGTCACGATCCCAAGCGGCCTTTCCACAAACACCGAGAGGCTCTCAGATGCAGCTCGATGATGCCGACTCCGCCTCTGCAACAGTATCAATCGATATAGTCAACACCTACACAAACCTAGCGCCTATTGTGGACTTTTGCCTCGTGGAGACGCAATCAGGGCAAGGGCCTGTAAGGCATGGTCATCTCACAGACCACTCCATTTTACTGATCTTCGTTCCTGCAGAGTCATCTGGTTGCATGTTCTGGAGGCAAGAGTGACGGCACTTTACGGATAGTGAGGCATGGCGTGGCAATCTCAGAATTGGCGAGCTTAGATATGGAAGGTGTTCAGAAGGTCCTTCCTCTGCGGCTAGCAGTGGGCGAAGAGTAAGCGGCATACGCTCTGTACAACAGTAGTGCGCGACTAATACTAGCTCCTGCAGATGGCAAGATGTTCTAGTCGTCTCCTCGATCAGTGACACGCGGGTCTTGGCCCTCAGTGCTGGGGAAGACGGTGGCATCGAGGAGCTGGAAGAATTCGATGCATTCGATCTCTCGCAGCCTACTATACATGCCTGCAGCTACAAATCCCGAACGTATCAAGTCACTGCCACGGGCGTAGTGGGAGGAAATTCATCATGGACAGCACCTGCTAGCACGAAAGTCACCCTGGCCTCAGGTCACGAGCAGTATCTGCTGCTAGCTGTCTCGGGTGGAGATCTCTATCTGCTCGATTTATCGCAAGATTCTGGTGACATGGTGGTTGCGCAGACACTCCTTGGACAGGAAGCAGCCTGTCTCGATTTGAGTCTTGTACCAACATCGAAAGGAGCTTCTACCCTCGTTGCAGCCGTCGGCCTGTGGAATGCCTACGCTGTCATATTACTGGAAGCCCCAAGTCTGCAAATACAGGATAGAATTGAAATCGACACAACATTCCTCCTGCGATCCGTGCTTAGCGCGTCTTTGGGGGATAGCTCTGATGGCGCTACTCCTCACCTTTTCGTCGGGCTTGGAGACGGGTCTCTCGTTTCATACGCGTATCGAACACCTTTCACGGACGCAGGCATCATCGACAAGAGCACAAGGAAGTCTGTCACGCTCGGAAGCAGGCCAATCACCCTGACAAAGTTCAAGACAGCAGGCAATCAAGAAGCTGGTGTTTCTTCTTCGTCAGCTGTGTTGGCGATATCCGATAGGTCGACGGTGGTCAGTGCGGCGGGCAACAAACTCATCTACTCGATTGTGAATACAAAGGTGAGCCTCAGTCTGCATGTCTTCATCGTGCGTAGCTGATAGACATTTGGATTCCAGGATATTGGCACTGCAGCAGCGTTGTCGACTTCAAGCTTCCCCAACTCGCTCCTAGTGGCCAATGCAGATACCCTCACAATCGGACGCGTTGAACAGCTTGAGAAGCTTGACGTACAGACTCTGCGTTTGGGTGAGGAAGCTCCGCGCAGGGTGTCCTACTCGCGCGACATGCGAGCATACGGCGTTGGCTTCCTACGAGAGACCCTCGACCGCACCAGCGGCGACATCACGAGAGCGTCCACCTTCAAGATTCTGGGGGAAGATAGTTTTGAGGGTAGGTCAGAACATCCAACAGGTCGTGCGATGTCACTGATTGACTTGAAACGTCGTTAGTACTGCTGGACTTCGCTTTAGACCGGCACGAGGAGGCTCGTTCCGTTGCCTGCCTTTCGCTTCCGGAGAATGAAGGAAGCACAGAGCATCGGGAATACTTCGCTGTGGGCACAGCTTTTATCGAGCCCGAAGAAGAGGAATCCACCCGTGGAAGAGTGTTGCTATTCAGCCACTCCGTTGAAGGCGGCTTCGCCCTAGCAGGAGAGACGCAGACACGAGGAGCAGTGCATTCGATAGGACAGCTGCCGAACGGCAGATTTGCAGCCAGCTCAAACTCAGAGGTGGGTCGTCATGGTCTACAGACTGAACAAATTTCCTGATATCATGTTTCAGGTTATCGTATTCTCTTGGAATGGCTACGTGTTGACACACCTCGCAAGCTGGGGTGCGACCTTCATCGCCTACAGTCTAGCCATCAAGGACAATCTCATATGCGTGGTCGACCCGCTCAGATCTGCCTCACTTATACGCTGGCAGGAGAAGGAGAAGAGACTGTCTGATGTTGGGAAAGAGTTTTCGGCCTATGGCTTGTTCGCTGCGGCTTTCCTGCGGACTGATGAAGTATCTAAAAATGGCAAGAAGCTGGATACCATCATTGCTGCCGATCTGGATCTGAATCTCTTCACCGCGAAGAACGTTCCAATCACTGTCAATGACAACCCAATGGCCTTTGTGCTAGACATCTTCACACTGAAAGTCCAAGCCAGGATCCATTCGGGTGATGTCATCAACAAGTTTGTTCCGGGTGGGTCTTATACTCGTACGATGCACTTTACTATGTGCTGACCCGTCCTACAGGCTCACTAGTTCCAGCCTTCTCCCGCTCGGCTGACGGGCCGGTACCGCAAGTCATCTTCGCCACTTCGGTCGGATCGATTGGCATGGTAGCTACATTACCGCAGAGTACATCAACCACACTGTCGGCGGTGGAACGCAATCTCAGAAAAGTGTTAGAGAGCAGCGATGGCAATTACAATATCGGCGGGCTGTCTCAAGAGGAGTTCAGAGCCTTCAAAGCAGAGTACCGCACGCAGCCTGCGGCGGGCTTCATTGACGGAATGCTGTTGGAGACGCTGCTGGCACTAGATGAACGGGAGTTCAATACAGTATTACAAGGTACTTCGGAATATGAAAAGTTGTCCGTTGGCAAAGCCGAGATCGTTCAGCTAGTTGAAGAGTTGCAGAGGATGCATTAATGTAGCAACTAGACGCGCTTCAGCAAAAGAGGCCTACGAAGCTTCTTGGGTATACATCGATCCCAAATTGCGAGAGACTGGCAAGTGCTTGCGGGCTCCCTCTTGATATACTATGGGTCCGGAAGGTAGGAACGCAATGAAGTCTGCCGCGGACTACGATCGGAACTTTCTAAGGACTTGGAACCCCCATCATTGAAAGCAATACCAAGGAGTAAAGCGCATGTAGACGTACATGCCCTGTATTGCAGAACCTGTAAGCTGGTATTCCAGTGGAAATGGACGCACAGCGGTATAGTATTGCCAAAGGTCGCAAAAGCTACTCAGACACGCAGCTGACGAAGATAGCGGCGGACGAATGTACTATTAAGCACACTGCCCACCATCAACCTACTAGTGGATCCGGAATCGTGAAGCCAAATTTGCTCATGTGAGCGTACTCAATTGGCGACATGCCTGCCCACTCGACAAGTATTCCTAGTGACTTCCATTATTTCCGCACTATATCGTACTCTGGATCAAGAATTCGAGGCTTGCTAAGCGTACCCAGAACAACCCTATTGGTGATACCTTCCCTTGTTCGCACATATGTATCGACAGCTTCCAGATCATCGATAGTGATAGCGAGGTTTTGGAGGTTCGGTAAGCACTTGAGATCCTTGATGCACATGTCGGAGTCTTGGCAATGTAGAGAATGCAAATGTGTTGCTTCCGCCAGTAGAGGTGCGACCACCCCGTTTAGTTTGGCACCCCACCCAGCCAGGAGCGGGGGCGTCATGCAATCACGCCATGGAAACACCAGAGCCAGGTGCCGGAGCCTTGATATTTGGGGCTTCACGATTTTGATGAGCTCATCTTTTGTGATCGAATGCGGCAGTACGATAGCCATGTGTCGAAGTCTTCCAAAATTACATTAGTCTTCCGTTACTGCGTGATCTGCCGGAGAGGATACTCACCTTTTCTGATTTCCATCCAGGAGAACTTGCAATGCCGACTGGCGACATACTGAATGAATGAGCACAAGAGTCTTCAGCCGGCTAGGCAATACCACTGCTTCATGATTCGGTTCGTCAAGGTCCATTCGGCCGATTGCAAGATGTTGCAAGAGTGACAGCGCAGGTAAAGCGACTGTCAAAAGGCTCGGGAAGAAAGAGACTGACTTCGCGTTATAGCGAGTGGGCTCCCAGCTGTAACAAGAGTAGCCCTCCTCGAAATCACTGTCGTACTCGTAGGCTTCGAATGCATGAACGACCACGAGCACCCGTAGAGTCTGAAGGGACCGGATAAGTTTTGCCAGCTCGACATCGTCTTCTGTGTTGTGGGTTTCTACGTGTAGCTGCTGAAGGCAATTGAACATGTGCATACTATCTTTAAGCATTGCAGGACTCAGCCTTTGAGCAGGAGCGACAGCTCTGTCGTATAGACTAAGGCGTAACACCTTCCATTGTCCCGCAAAAGGAGCCGGGTACGAGTGCAGTCTATCTAGGTCTTTCAAGCTCTCAAGGCTGGCAATGCAGTGTAGTCTGCTCTGGGCCGCCGTTCGCCACGCCGAGCATACTCTTGCAGCTCTGCCAGAACATTGTTTCGATCACCATTCATCGGGAATCAACACGAGGAGGTATGATAGAACAGAGTCTGCTCACCTCTTTAAATCGTCTCGGGGACCAAATCTAGACATTTCGAAAGAATAACCCAAGAACATGTACGGTGCCAGCTCCATGAAGATCCTCTCCAGAATCTCTTGAGGGAGCTACGTGAGTTATGTGTAAGCATTGCGTCTTGAGAGCATCAAGCGCATAGCTGAGATGAGCACTCACTCGTTGCCCCATGGTGAGTTGGCGAGACGATTGGGTCTTCACGTTGGACCCCTCCCGTTTGTGTGAGGCTCGCTCTGAGCAGGCAGCTCCTCGAGTGTCTCCTTCGCATCCTACGTTTTGGCAAGCCGACAGACCTGTCATCGAGAAAACCGTACAGGCCAAGCTACACTCTTGGCTCAAGCTGTCTGTAGCATGTGACCAAAGACTTGGGGGTCACTCCGGGCGTTACGACGGGCTCTGCTGGTCGACAGTTGAACAAAGAGCAGACTGGTTTCGTGTGGCTCGTTGTTAGAATATGAGAAGCTGTCCTTTAGCAAAGAAGAAGTGGTGCAGCTCGTTGAAGAGCTGCAAGTGGAGCAGCTCCTTGAAGAGCTGCAAGTGGAGCAGCTCCTTGAAGAGCTGCAGAGGTTGCATTAACGTAGTAACCAGAAGCGCCTAATTGAAGTGTCCTGCAAAGTCATCGGTCCGCCGGGGCGTGCTGAGTGCTGTTCGATCCGAAGACATTCTCTTTCGTATTTTGCCCACTTGTTACAATAACATCATGGACGGGGGCAGAAAGCAGGTCTCATTATGCGTGAAACAGGGCAAAAGCTATCATACTACAACGGAAAGCTGATCTCTTTTTTGATCGTCAGTGCAGTCTGCGAAAGGTATGTAAGGGACACAACAATCTACAGGCGCCAGAAAGGGAAAGAAAAGCTACTGGCTTGCAGGACTTCAAAATTTCTATGCTGCAGTGAAGCTACAAGTTTTCACCTGTGGGAAGCCTTGCGGTTTCGATAGTTTGAAGCGTGACGAAGATGATGGAAAGGAATAGATCGGGAATGCGCTATATCTGGCTCAATCGCGGCGTCGACGACTATATCCGGCGGACTGATTACCGCTGTAGGGATGTGGGTACCCTGGCGTCTCGTATAAGAGGCCAGAAGGGCTTCCAGCAAATGGGCTGGCTGCGTCAGCAAAAAGGCCCGAAAAGCTGGACTCCTCCGCGTTTCCCGTCCAGCTCGGACGACTTGACTGATAGGGTGTCGCACTCATTCCACTAGTACGGCTACCTGCACGCGAAGATGTTCCACTGGAGAAGCTGGCATTTGATAGGCCTGAACCGAAAGATGACGGCAGGTTCGTCCTAGTGCGACCACCAGAGGAGCGGGAGCCGTGAGTCGGGCTCAGCATTGACTGCCCTCCTTGTAGTGAGGCGGTATCCGAGAAAGACAGATAATCTGATGGTAAAGTATCCAAGAATGATTGTCCAACTTGAGATTGAGGACGTACCGAGCCTCTATAGCTAGGCACTGACCACGCAGCGTTAGAGACCGGAGACGGCTCTGCATGCGGATTGGGAAGGTCTTCGTAATCAAGATCTGCATCCGGTCTTCCATGAGTATGTCGGGGCGTAAAGAGGTCTGGGTCGTCTGGACTTCGCTGTGGGCGAGTTTCAACGCGGCGTAATGCTTCTGTAGCACAGCGAGAATGACTCGGCAACTGTGAAGCGCGTGCAGATGTGACGGGTGGCGAGGGCTGGCCGTAATCATTACCACTGTACGATGATGTCAGTGAGTATGTCTGTGGTGTAGGCTTGCAGGTGCTAGACGGGAAGGAAGGCAGCTCACAAAGGTAGGTCGTCACGGGGGCCCGTTGGACGTCGAGAGTCCCGGTCAGATCCGTGACGTCTATAGGTTTGGTAGACTTCGCCGTCGCCCTGAAACAAGACAAACCAGTTATATCAGTGGTGCTATCTTGCAGTGAGTGCTGTGAGATAGCCGCGAGTCAAAAGGCACAGAACCCACTGTGCTTTCTGAGCTTCGATTCGGCTGGCGCAAGTTTGCCGGGTCGCCGCGAAGGGAACTGGCTGCGTCAAATGGCTCTTGTTCGAGGCCGCGGAAGGGATTGGCTTCACCTGGCTCACGAGCGCGAGCGTACCTGCTCTCAAAAGCAAGGACAGGATCAGGAACATATAGTGGTGGATAGTGCTGATTTGACATGGTGAGCAGCAGCCGAGTGTCGATGTGGATTGAGAAGAGAGGTAAGATAGCTGAGCACTAAGAGTCGCTTAGCAAGGATGCTGTATGGAGACTGTCGCCTGCCCAGCTGCCAGCACGTTCAACGAGCCACCGTGTCGAACATCCGTCTCGCTATTTGTCTGACGTTCTGACGTTTGCTGACAACATGTTACGATGGTAACTTGGCAAAGTCGGCTACACTGCTTTTGTCTGAAAAGCTATACGAGCGATATTCCCAGACTTCTGTTCGTAGAAAAGCTTCGTCCAGCGTAGAGACGTAAGCTTGTGCTCTGGCAGAGGCCTCCGCCATTGTTGGACGCTGTGAAGGATCGACCAAGGTCATACAATCTAGTATATCATAAAGCTCCGGAACAAGGTGTTTCATGTTCTGTAGTCACGAAAGAGTCAGCGAAGCTTTCAACGGACAACCGCGCACTTACTTGCAGATGTTTAGTCCAAATTTTACCAATCTGAAATACGTCACTCTTATAAACGCAGTAGTCTGCAGCATCCGTCCACTCAGGTGGTAGATCCTGGCCATTCACGAAGCATCAGTAGACCGCATGCCAGGCAACGTCCGTTTTCTTCGTACCTTGCCGTATCGACTGGCGTCGCTAATTCTGCCACGCTTGACAAAATGAACTCCCGAGGATCTGTGACTTTTGGGATCTGAACCATACGGAAATACAGTCGACACCTCGAAGTCGATAAAGGTATATCGGCACGGCATAGAGAGGCGCGAACGGAAAGGCATAGGCTCATATCTTGCCATAATCCATTCATAGCGGCCGCGTAGGCCCCCGAAATTCAGCATGATATCGGAGAAACCCACATCTAAGTGCGAGCAATAGTTGGCGTGCAGAAAAGCCAATCCCTGAGAAGATTTACAGGCTCAGGAGCGTCAGAAACAGAAGCGGTGTCTAGACATACTTTGAGGGTCTGCGCCACTGCATCGAGTACTTCTTGAACATCGAAGAACCACGGTTCAACCAAGCTCTCTTCCAGAAGAGGTAGAACGGCGAATGTCATGTCCCCGTATCGCAATTCATCTAGCAAAGGTATGACATGATTGTCGGGATGACGAGAGATATCAGGTCTGGAGAATCGGCGTAGAATCTCCAGCTCGTTCCCACCCTCGCCATTCTTGCAGACGAGTAGAAGCATGACATGAGTACCATCACGTAATCGAACTGCGGGAAAGCATTTATTTGACTGGGGAATGGACAGGTTTGAGTATACAATGCAAGCTCCGCTCCATACAGCAGTACATACAGTGTGTGGCATCCTCCAATTGACGGTAGGCCGCCCATCTGGGATGATGGCGTGGAAAAGATCAGGAGCACGGGTTTCATATCCTGTCCTGGGACGTATACCACTCTGCTCGTACGAAGCCTCCCTAGCGTAGAGCTCATAACTGTGGTAACGCAGCCAATTCTCAAGCGGCTCCCATAAGTATCTGAAGCGACGGCAGGAGCGGGCATTCAACGGATGGATGAATGAGTGACAGACATTGTTTGAGTACGAGAAGCTCACCTAGCCGTCCGGTAGTCATCTTTGGCCTCCCTCCTCCAATCCAGTAAGCTCACCGGAAAACCATCGTCCCCATAATAAATAACGACTTCTCGCGGCGCATTGGGAGCAGGAGTAGGAGTCGCATTGACGGGTGTCACACCAGGAGCCTCTTTCGAGGCAACTCCATCTCTATCAGGTTGCAGCTGAACCTGTTCTGCTTCAGTCTTTGCTGAAACTCCGCGCCCTGACTTCTCTGACTCTTGGAGGCGCGACACAGCCAATGTTGAGCTTAGCTCCTGGGTACCATCGCTCTCTTGATTAGGCCTATCGCTATTAATCTCTCGACTGCTTGTCCTTTCTGCCGTCACCAACCCTCCCGGCCCATTCTGCCCCTCCGCGGTGAGGGTTGCCATGATGCGAGGTTTTGATCGACGAGATCCTTTGAAAGAGACTCCGCTTGATGTCTAAACAACTGCGACCTGCAACCTGCTGATACGAGCAGAGTCAATAGACGTTAGCAACACATCTGAAGACGGCGTTGGACGCATTGGACGCTCGACGCGCCAGACCCGGATCGGTCCTTTGAACCACGCAAGCTCGCACGCGAAAAGCATGTTGCATTGAAGCTCGGAAAGTGGAAGAGGCCAGCAAAAGGTGGTGGAGAGGATATCTTGGATCTCATGCATAAGCTTCGCTCGTAGTCCTTCCGTGCATACTCGATATTGGCAAGAGTCAAAGGCGAAGAAGCAGGCAGCGCCCGTAAGGAAGCCTGAGGAGGTGGAGCAGGGTTTGACGAGAAGGCAGGCAGACCAGAAATCAGCTTCAACGACACGAGTAAAAGCGGTGCCCATGCTTTGATGAGCACGGCGGACCATCACAGCAGGATGCCGCCATCGCGGCAGTATAATAACGATCATGCAGGCGAGGTGAATGGCGAAACCAACAGGAATGGCAGCAGCAGCAGCAACAGGAGGGAGCACAGCTTAAGAGAATATGATAGCCCTCGCGTACAAGACCAACAGCAACAACAGTCGCTATTCCAGGATCACGCTTCTTCATACGCGTCTCGCGATCACGACACTCGACCCGGACCTGCGAGACTACCTTCTGGGATTCCAACATATCAGGCACTGGCCCATGACCCAGTATATATGGCAGCAAGGACGAGTCCAATAGGTCCTCCACCTCGTGCTGCCCTGCCCGCGCTGCCTCCAGTCCCCTCAAGCTCAGGCAGCCGGGGCCCTCCACCTCGCGGCGGTCTCCCAGCGATACCGAACGATTCAAGCGGAATGTTGGCCATGGCCAGCGAAAGCAGACCGGTGACGGCCGTGTTCAATGGAGAATGGGCACGTCCATCACCGACGAATGATTCACAACACGGAGTATCCCCCAATGGTCACAATTACCCCGGTTCTTCTGGCTCGCAGCACAGATCGCAACATAGCTTGCAAGAAAGGGCGAGACACGGGTCGACCTCTGCTTCGCGACAACAGCGGCAGGAGTATAGCGAAGATCATCATTCCTACTCTCGCTCCTCACCTTCTACATCGCGACATACCCGCCATGGCACGGACGTCTCCTCAACGAGCTCGCCGCCAGCTGCTGAAACCGGTCCATCTAGCTCGCAACCCGAACCAGCAGAGGGCACAACAGAAAAGATGGCATCCAAGACAGTCCTTACCATAGCTCTAATGGAAGCTCAGAATGCTGTCAAATTGGACGAAGCTGATCAAGCCGAAGCAGCACTTGCCTCATACACAAAAAGCGTGGGCTTGCTACAAGAGGTGATGAGGAGAGTGACTGAAAATGCGGGTACATATAGACAGAAGGAAATGGACAGACTCGCTCAAATCAAGCAAGATCGGATGACACGCTGGCGACAGTGGCGGATAGAGCAGTACCGACGAGCAGGAGTCGAGGTCACCGCAGAGGAGATTGATATCAAAGACGAGGAGATAGAGACAAGGGAGGAGCGGAAAGATCGCGAGAAACGGGAAGCTAGAATAGCTCGACGAGATCGCATGCGAGTGGAGGAGTGTGCAAAGCTTAAGGTCATTGTGAGTATCTTTCGCACGTCTGCTTTGTTGGGTATGTTCAAGCTAAAGAAGGCGACCCAGCACGACACTTATGCCGAGCGTATACAAGCTTTGAGAGAGGAACTAGCAGAACAAGGATCGCAACCGCCTGCAACAGACAGAGGCTTCGAATCGACCTCGCAGCCTTCAAGCTCAGAAGCAGAAACGCGTCAACAGCTTGCAGGACTAGCTATCGGCTCAAATTCCACTGCATCACAAGGAACCTCCACAGGCTCGACAAGCTCCAGCTGGATACCCAACAATCTTCGACAGTATGCCACAAGATCAGCAGACAAGTCGTTGGATTCGACAGCACGTGCCGACATTGGGTCAGCCATGCTCGCCAATTCTCCTCTTTCTCCTACGTTCCCACATTCCTCTTCGTCAACAACAGCCTCAACTTCAAGATCGTCTCAGCTTAGGTCCAGTGTGGTGCCTTTCCCATCGTCGCCTCCTACCTCGCAAAATGAGGCACGCCGGTCTTATACATCAGCTACCTCTGCATCTCCGCCTTCCTTAGCCTTGCCCGAAATACATCCCTTCTCCTTTTCACCTGCCAATTCCACCAACGGGACAATTTCCACTGCTCGGAGTCAACTCCGACAGTCTTCTCCACCTGCTCAGAACTCCGTGCTCAGCTTTTCGCCGGATTCCGAGAAAGCCGACAGCGCGCACTTCTCCGATGAGCAGCAGTCACCAAAGTCAGGTTCATCAAGGGGGACGCATCGCAAGAACACATCCTCTTCTGCTTCTTTCAACAAGACTTTGCCAACTCCAGATGGATACGCAAACTTTGGTGACCTTGCGAGTCAGACTGCCAGACGGCAGCCCAGTCCGAAGCCACCTACGATGCCCCTACATGTTGAGCAAGAAGAACAAGATACTCTGGAAGGACTGGCGACACCTACTCCAGATACGGCAAATTCAAAGGCTTTTGCATCTCCGCCAACCACCAATGATGACCGTAGAGCGCAAGGTTCCGAAGGAGCACGCTCTCGCGCAGGCTCAAGGGCGTCGAATGCTCTTCGGCGCATGACAAGCAGCGAGAGTCTGGCTTCTACCACAACCTCATCTTCAGCAGGAGGGCACTGGAGCAGCTCTGCCCCCAGTATGCCTCTACCGCCAGTGCCCGCTGTACCAAAAGGATCATCTGTCTCTCCTCCGCTTGCACCAGGTTCTGCTGGAAGCCGGGCATCACTCGTGGGGGCGAGTAGGCCCTTACGGTCTGCGAGCTTGGTAGCTGGACAAGCTAGCTCTGATCGATCTGAACCATCGTCTTCGCAGGCTAGTCTATCGTCCAGCACGAATAGCGAGAAGCAGCGGGCGAATGCTTTGTTGATCAACCCATCAACTCTGCAGGGAACCATCAGTCAACGCCGGAAAAGCCCCCAAATATCGGATAGTGCGACCTTTCCCGGTCGCGAAGGAGACAATCAAGGTGGCTTAGATGTACTCTCGTCTGACCATCCTGGCATGAGCGGACTTGGTCTGACCAGGACCTCGTCTACCGAAAAGGGAACGAGCAGTAGGAATTCGACATACAGGGGCACAATCGGAACTGCAGCGTCATCGCAAATGACCGCTGGTTCGTCGGGTGGTGCTCAGCCATTCAATGTCGCAGGTTCTCTGCCGATGCGCTTGCGTGCACTCTCGCAGCCATCTAAACGGCCTGGAATGCCTTCATTCCACAGTGACTTTGGACAGGCTGTACCACCTTTGCCTGCATCACACACGCCTGCTCCGATGATGCAGCGCGCTGATAGCGATCCAGTTGCTGGTCCGAGTGGGAACGAACAGCCTCCGCCTACACCGGTCATGCCCTCGACGCCAATGTCCTTGGGCTATCCAGCGAGTATGGAAGATTCGATCTACAACGTACCGGGGATATCAGTGGGTAATGACGAGGGGACAGATCAGGCTATATCTCCTACTACCGTGCAGCAGGGCGGTCTACCCAGGATTACACCAAGCCATGCGACCAGCTTCCTTGAGCCTGAAACGCCTGCATCAGCGCTCTTTCAACAGCATTCACAAGCATTGCCCGTCAAAGGCCCAACCGTGGAATATCAGGCTCCTCCGTCGGACATCATGCGTGTACCATTCCACTTCATGCGTCAAATCAGAACTTCGATATTGTCCGGTGCATATCTGACACCTCGGCTGTATATCCCGAAGCAGCTATGGGGTCAGCCAAGTATGAAGCTAGTACACACCGAAACAAAGGTACGCATGCTGGATCTCCTTCTGAACGGCCTGGAGTCGATCGAAAGGGCGGGCGATGTTCTGCTTCTGGATGGACAGATCAAAGCTGGAAATACGGGAAGCAAGATCGATGCCGCAAACAGACTCATGCGGGAGCTGGAGAGTTTCGAAGGGATGCTTGACGGGGTACAGAGCACGTTAGCGAAGAAGTTGACGTATGTGGAACAGCCGAACGGCAAGAAAGGAGGAGGTGTAAGCTTCAAACTCGATTACTGCTATACTTACCTGCCTAATGGCTGAAATGTCACAATTGCTCACAGGGTTCTTTTGGCGCCTGGAGCAGCAAGATCTCGCGTTCGATGGACCGTATGACGAAGGGGAAGAAGTAAGAGTTTTGTACCGCCTGTACATCCACCAAAGCTTGACTGACCAGTACGCCCCCTAGCCTCGATGCACCTGAGACATACGTGGCAGCTATCGCTCGGCTGTGCTTGCACGCCCAGATCCTCGACCGGCACCTTGCGTCTCTACATGGCGGAGTTGAGTCAAACGGCAAGCCAACGAGCGGGGGCAGTCAAAACAGCCAGGAATTCAGATTCGGAGGGACGAGCAGTTCAGCAATAACAGCTCCGCCTGCTACAGCTGGCATTGCGCTCAGTGGCTACAATGATATACCCGCCGATAGGAGAGTATACATTGAGACGCGCTTGAAAAGAAGCTCGGACTTCTTCAGCAAGGTCATCTGCAAGATGTTTCTCAATGATTTGGGTATTTGGCTAGACAAGTACAGCAAAAGAGCGGCTGGATGGACTACAGATTGACCGACCTCTTTGTGTGCATTGGTTATGATTTGGTAATGATATCAAGAGGACCTGCTCAAATAAAATACATTTTAATGACTGCATTTCGCTTTGTCAATCAGTGCAGTACGGTTTCTTCAGTGTCGTTATACCAACAGTAATTCGAGAACTTCTTGGTGATGTATGGACAAGGTCATAATCGGTTGTCGATTCGAGAACTTCTTGGTGATATACAGACAAGGTTATAAGCGGTTGTTTTGTCCTTTGTTGGCCATCTGACCGCGAGTGTGTCGCTATTCGCCTGCAGAGCAGGTAGACGCGAGCACTTGCGTTTGCTTCGTATCACACAAGACTAGACCGCTTGTTATTGCTGGCTGGCGCGAGGGAGGATAACACGTTAATTGAACGAGGAGTTATGCTTATGTGTATCGTTCTTTACAAATAGATAGCTCTTTGAAGAAGGGAAACCCGCGGAATCCCAATATACGCAAAAAGAAAGGATGCTGTCAATTCCAAAGAGCATGCTTAACGCTTTAGATTTGCGTCACGTGTGAATATAGGAGTGAACAAGAAGAAAGAAAGCAAGCGTCCATTGCATATATTGGGGGAAGAAAAACACTCTCTTCGACAAATACTTATTATCTAATTTTTTCTCGAAAAGGAAAAAAAGCAGGAGCTGAACGTAGAGGCGCTAAAGTGTGACAGACTAATGACTGATGACCTTTGGAAGAATTGAACCATAACTAAGCATTAAGAAGTGCTAAACAGCCATGTGGATACGGGGGTTTATGGCGTGTTATTGAGGGTCTCAAGTAAGGACACTCGCCAATCCGCCTTCGGTTGACGAAGAACTCGCGATGGATCCGGTGTCACCATGACACCATGAACAATGTGATCTTGACCGACCGCACTACCTGATAAAAGTGACAACCCTTAGGCAACGACGACCATAGCCAAAGCAGCAACGACCATCATTCCCACACCAGCCTCTACTCTACCTTCCGCAGCTCCAGTGCCGTCTGAAGCAGGAGGAACTCCGGAAGAAACAGTAGTAGCGAGGGTAGTAGAGCCGATGCTAGTTGATCCGTCGGGGAGTGTAGTAGTGGTAGCCAAGGTTGTAGATCCAGAAGATACAGCTGTTGAGCTTCGGCTGGTGCTTGCTGCGGATGAGGAGGAGGAGGAAGCGGCGGAAGAGGAAGAAGAAGAACCAGCAGGAACAGAAGCGTCTCCGTTAAGGCATGATGAGCTTGAGTACCGTAGTGAAATTGAAGAGAGAGAGAGAAGAAAAAAGTCAGTATCGATGATATCTCTAACACGTTTCGAATACGAAGGGTGAGAGGGATACAGAGAGAGAAAGAGAGACGATGGACCCACTCTGGTGATGATTGGATAGTGACCATATCGGAGTAGTTCAAATTACCAGATCCATCTCTGATTTGGAAGGTAATAGCAGTACCAGCGGCGATGTCACTGATGCCATTTGAAAATAAGATCATGTATAGAGAGAGAGGGAGTAGAAAGTACAATCAATCAATCAATCAATCAGCGTGTCTTCGGAAACATTCTCAAAGGGGCCAATCTAACACCCTTGTTTTGTTTGTTTATTTTCGACTCACGCTGTCCAAGTGTAGGAACCTGCACTGTTCTGAGTTGGGAAGGTCTTCAAAGCAGCAGCGGATTGCTGGCCTCCAGGAAGGACGGAGACTGTAGGCCAACAGGCAGAAGAATATAAGTGTGAAAGAGTGGAGTGGTGGTATGTTCGAGGAGTGTGGAGTGGACGTTGTAAGGGACGTGCGTTGTTGAGATCGCATGTGAATGGTGGGCACAAAGGGGGAATCGATGCGAAGTGGGAAGTGGTGAGGATGAGAAAGGTTAGGACGAGATTGAGAGAGAGAGAGGACAGTCAGAGAGTGCTCCGCTGTATGGAGTGGTAGCGTATCTACTGACTGAAGTAAGGAGCGGTACCACCGCTGAATTGGATGGCTGTGTGATTTGACAAGGACAACGTGGGTCATTTGAACATCAGGCACGCACCTCGCAGAGGTATCACATGAGAATATGAAATGAGACGGTAACTCACCAACTGGCTGGCACTCGACAATAGCAGGAGGAGTGTTGATGATCTATTATTATAAACAATGAACAAGTGTTAGTCCATTGTTCGACTAAGTAATCCCGCTGAGAAAAGAGAGAGAGAGAGAGAGAAGCGCACGGCCTGAGCTGCAACTAGGGCAGGTAGAGCTAGCAGGGCGAAGAAGGATGACTTCATGGTGTGTATGTATATCCAAGACTTGAGTCTATGAAGTGAAAGTGAGTGAGTGATGAAGTGAAGTGAGAGTGAGTAAGAGGGAGAGGAGGAACAGAATTGAAGTGCAGTGAAATGAAAGATCGTCGTAAAGGGCAACGACGATTCAAAGGTCTTTCCTTTCCCCCAAGGCAGTCCCTGTGCTCGACTCGACCTGCTTTTAATTTGGGCGGGCTAAGACGAGACGGTTGATTAGGAGGTGAGATCCAGATGAATGGAATCAAGATGACGATGTGAATGAGGGTCCATCACTGTGACTATCAGTGTTAGTATATCATACTGCGATGTGCCCTGGATTGTGTTGCTTGCTATTGTGTTTCAATGTCCTTTGCTTTTGAGAAAGCTGCACGGTCCTGCCACAGTGCCGGCGAAGGCGAAAGGCGAAAGGGACAGAACAGGAACGGCGGCTATCATATGAGAAAGAAGGCACGCGGGAAATGGAATGTTAACTTTCCACTGTAGAATAGGATACTCATGTATGTGGATCTTCCATGAAGCTTTGCTTTGCTTGATCATGAGGTCTCCCACCATCATAATATGCATGTGACGAGAAACCCAGCAAGAATTGGCCAGCTTCAGTGAGGGAGGGAGGAAAGAGCGAGCGTTGAGGATAGATAGCATGGTCTGTTGGGAGAAGGAGGAGTAGACTAATACTCCACCACACAAGCAGATAGTAAGTGGATCAACGTTCAATCTGGAAGAAGAGCTTCTTCTGTACAGAGAAAGCCATTTGGAGCTTGCCTGATGCGAATGCCGTTGGAAGTCTCGTGGCAAAGTGGGTCAGGTCTACTCGATCTACACCTCTCATCAACGAGACTAGCAAGTCTCCTGCTATGCCAATAGTAATCCAGATACAGTACTCAACTCACTCAATCAATACATGCTCAAATGTATAAGCTTCTGTAGATAATGCTTGTTCTATTATATCGGTGAGCATCAAAGGTGATCGACATACTATGTCACTGCTACAAGCTAGCTAGCTAGGATAGGCAAGAAGCGGGCAGGAGGTGATGGGCAAGAAGTGGAAGAGTTGTACTGTGACAGGGAACAGAATGTAATACTTATGTACTCAATGTGTACTTGCTTGACACTCTCTTCCATTGGGGGCTCCTCTTCTTCCTTGTTGAGTTTTGCTTGTCCTACTTTTTGCATCCGCGTGCCTTTCTTTGCCCTCCAATTCAACGTTGAGATCATCTCTCTGCTATTCCCGTGCTACTCTTCCTTCTACTCACCGTATTCCCAACTACATTCAACAGCAAGCACAGTGAGCACTCTACCATCAGAACTGGGTACCACCCCGTACTCATCTGACCATGCTGCATCCCCTCTCTACAGTCTATTACCCCCACCATGTCCACCTTAAGCCCCGCAGACGCCAATGGCAAAGCTCCTCAATCTCAGGCTCAATCAGATGGCCAACAGGGCGCTCCATCTCAAGGAAGGAGAACAAGAGGTCATTCAGCAATGGATTTCCAATCTGCTACTACTGGTCAGCTCTACTCTTTTATACTCTTTACTTCCTCCTCTAACTCACTCCGCTCTTGCTGATCATCAATCTCCCTTAATCCTTCGTTCCTTGTCCGTCAAACGTCCTATGACGACCTCACATGTGATACTCTTTGCAACGTCGAAATTATACAGGCGTAACCGCTAAAGCAATGAGAGCTGAACTCAATAAATTAGTGCAGGGAATTAAAGATCCTAACTATAAAGCTGTAAGTTTCGTCGTACTCATCTCTTTCATTTCCTCTTCTCCTTCCCCTTCCTTCACTTCCGAGAAACGTGCAAACTAGCAAGCGAGCAGAGAAGAGAAGAGAAGAGAAGAGAAGAGAAGAGAAGAGAAGAGAAGAGAAGAGTGGACGAGATTAGCGATAGCAGAAGCACAGTAGCATAACGAGGACGACGACAAAGTATGGCCTAGTCAGAAAGTGCTGCGACTCAAGAATCAGTATACACATGCGTCGCCGCTTCTCCCCGGATCATCAGTAGAAAGCGAACACGAGAAGAGGTCATCATACAACGTCATGTCTTAATCACGTCATGTCACAATCGCAAACGGCAACAGCAACAGGGGCCAGCTGCACCAAGTAGGAAGATTCAAATCATGAAAACAGGATTCAAAAATAAGCCCAACCTCAACTATTATCGTTGGCTCACCGTCGGAGTTGAGAGCGACAGCGCACGGTTCACCCCATCATCATATTCTCGGCATTTCCCCCCTCTCATTACGACAACACTTTCTTCATTCAGTATTCGCAAGGCAACCTGCAATCTACTATGATGTGCAAAATGAATAGGCTAGGGTAACAAAGGGAGGGATCGAGGATGGGGGATGTCGTAATATCGTCGTTTGCAACTACATTCCTTTCCCCCGCCTGCAATGATTACATGCTAGACAAGAGCAGGACAACTGCCAACTTTTGACGTGCCAATAGGCCCGCGAGTAGCAGGACTCACTCACAAGAGACTCTTCCATCAGAAGGAATGTGAAGAGACCTTGTACAGATAAGGCAACATTTCAATGGATCCCGTTATGGCGATACTTCTACAGTCAAAAACGCCTCGAAAGTCAAGGTTCCACCGAAGACCATGCAATGGCAATCGCATCTACTCGCTCTCACATACGCTGCTCTCTTCCAACTTCCAACAAGAGAGGATCATCCGCACGTTGCTTCGTACAAGCACATCCATCCGACTATCCAACCCTACCAACCAGCATAGCATGACGACACATCCGATACGGGCTAGTCGTCTTGTGAAAATGCCCAAATTGCTGACTGTCCTTTGAAAATTTGTATCATATACAGGCTTTCGAGCAGGAAATGCAGAGCTTCTTCTTGCTCTTTAACCGTTTCTTAAGTGAGCGAGTCAAGAAGACCAAGATGTGAGTTTGTCGTCCACTCTATATAAAGAGGTGGGAAAACAAAAAGAAGCATAAACTAAACCCATTCTCACTATTATATTCGTATCACTGTATTTCTCCTGCTGTCGCAAACAGTGAATGGGATAAGATCAAGCCACCTGCGGAGGACCAAGTGATTCCCTATGGTCAACTACCACCATCACAAGACCCAAGTATCCTAGATAAATTGGCAGTCTTGAAACTCAACGGTGGTCTTGGAACTACAATGGGTTGCGTTGGCCCTAAATCTGTTATTGAAGTCAGAGAGGGAATGACATTCTTAGATTTGAGTGTTAGACAAATTGAGGTGAGCTCGCGTTCCTTTTTCTTTAGAGAAGGTGATGGAGATAAACCCTTCACAAAGGGGCGAAGTTACGTTGCGGAAGAGAATTGCGGACTGACCTTTATGCTCCCATTCTTTTCTCATAGCACCTCAACTCTGAACATAATGTCAACGTACCTTTCATCTTGATGAACTCTTTCAACACCGATGAGGATACTGTAAGTCGTGCTTTGATTGCTCAAAGGGAGTGAGGCAAAACTTCCAGGCTAAGCTGAGCAATCTTGATTTTCTTCCTGCTTATAGGCACGAGTCATCCAAAAATACGCCAACCGTAAGTCTGCTTGACCCCAGACTAAATTGCAAGCTCGAAATGGACAGTCGCTAATTACCTCTCAATCCACAACTCTTCGTAGACAACATCGAGATCATGACTTTCAACCAGTCTCGATTCCCGCGTGTCACCAAGGAATCCCTCCTCCCTACTCCTCGATCTGCCACTGAAGACAGAGGCATGTGGTAAGTCACAGGCTTTGTCATTAGTCATTAAACTTGTTGGAGGATTTCGCTGATCCAGGTTCGGTTCTTGGCTACTAGGTACCCACCCGGACACGGTGATCTTTACGATGCTTTGACCAACTCCGGTCTCCTGGATAGACTCCTAGCAGCCGGTAAAGAATACATTTTCGTTTCCAACGTTGATAATTTGGGAGCAACAGTCGATGTCAACATTCTACAGCACATGATTGATACTCAAGCTGAATTCTTGATGGAGGTCACTGATAAAACTAAGGCAGATGTTAAAGGTGGTACTATTATTGATTATGAAGGTCAGGTTAGATTGTTGGAAATTGCTCAAGTACCTAATGAGCATGTTGAGGATTTCAAGTCTGTTAGAAAGGTTAGTCTCTTCAACTCTCTCATATTACTCCTCAGATGCAATGGCAATGATACTAATTACATTCATGTCCTTGTGAACCACAGTTCAAGATCTTCAACACCAATAATATCTGGCTCAACCTACGCGCCATCAAGCGCATCATGGAAGGAGAAGGCATGGATCTCGAAATTATCGTCAACAACAAGACCACAGATTCTGGCGAAGCTGTCATTCAACTTGAGACTGCTGTCGGAGCTGCTATCAAGCACTTCAAGGGCGCCCATGGTATTAATGTTCCCAGAAGCAGATTCTTGCCTGTCAAGAGCTCTTCCGATCTTCTTTTGATGTGAGAATAAATAAACCCTTTAAAATCTTGGTTGATGATCTCTGCTGACGTGGAACTTTGAACTTCCAGCACCTCCAACTTATATACCCTGCAACACGGTTGCCTCCAGATGAGTGAGTACCTACATGACCATTGAACAAAGGAGAGCGAGCTTGCTAATGCTGGCCTTTTACTTTCAACAGACCCTAACAGAATGTTTGGCTCAACACCCGTCATCAAGCTAGGTGATCAATTCAAGAAGGTAGCCAACTATCAAAAACGATTCAAGTCTATCCCATCACTACTTGAGCTCGATCACTTGACTGTCTCTGGAGACGTTACATTCGGTAGAAACGTACAGCTTAGAGGTACCGTTATCGTCGTTGCTATGGAAGGTAGCAGAATCGATATTGCAGATGGCTCAATTCTTGAGAACAGTAAGTTTCCCAACTTGAATAACAAATGACTAGACCACCTAGACTCACAAATTGTCCTTCCCTTGTCTCTGCAGAGCTCGTATCTGGAAACTTGTCAATCATCGACCATTAATTGGCGAGAACATCAAGCGATTTTGGTCGACGAAGCTGAAAAGGAGCCTGAGACCACAAAAGCCTCTCCAAGCAGCAACACGGTAAGATGGAGTATGAGTACAACGCAGTAGTAGAATTCCTCTATCCAATGAATTGTATCAGTCTCTTACCCATTCCCCCAGATTATGAGTATTGTTACCAGAATAACATTGAAACAAGGCTGCTGTCCAAGACGCGGCTGCTGCTGTATTTGCTTCAGAGCTTTTGTGTGCTGCTTGCTCCCTTCCTTCCTCGTATTGTCTTGCTTTGCCTGGGACAAAAGCGTGCTTCCGAACCTAGTTGCCTGCTTCGCTTCACACCAACTAACGTTTGCACACACAAAATGGTCAGACATCGCAGCACCTTACTAACATACCCAATGCAAACCGAAGAGTCACGCCGCTTAGGGACATGAAACGTTTTACGCAGCCAGTGGTGCTCGCAAGCAGACTTTTGGAAGCTCAGAGCAACAAGGCAGCACCAAGTGTGGGCCCGATATTCGCTGCAGTCCAGGTGTCTCACAAGTTCAGAGGCTCTGAGAACGCAAGGGAAAGTCTTCAAAAATATCAGCCTTTTAGCAGATATCACAGTCAAGAAGAGAAAGGTAAGGAGAGTAAACTGTATTTCATTGCATCACGAATCTTGCAAAGACCATTTCACATGCGAAATCCTAAACTTACAAACTCGACCAAACTCTCCCAGATTACTGGTAGACGCCATAGTCGACCTGCCCTTGATTATTCGAGGAGACTCCCAAGATCGACCAATTTGCTGGATTGGCAATCTTTTTGTGCTCCGAATGCCAAGGTACTGAGAGCACACTTTGGCCACGCTGATTCTGTGCGAGGATTCCGAACACCAACTGAAGGTCTCGAAACTGATACACATATCTAACGGAATCTCAATTGCTTAGACTAGATTGCTGCCAGAAGTGTGTACTGTTTCAAGATCCAAGGTCGCAAGAAAGCGTGTTAAGATGCACCCCACGAACAAGAGCGCGAGACCGGCAGCCGATGACCTCACCCTCGGCGTCGGCGTGTCGCCTTACAAGAAATTGGCACCCTTTGCGCTAGTGACACTGCAACGGACATCTTCCCGCCTGGTTGGGTCACAAGAGGGCTAAACGGATAGAGAGGCTCAGGGATGGATGGTATCACGTGCAGGTGAAGAGGCAAGTTACGGATATGCAGGCGAGAACGACGTCAGAACCCTTCTGCTCCGCAATCTTGTTGGAGCGCGCTCCAGCGACCGCCCCTTAGCTGCAGTAAACGACAAATAAGCTTGCAACCAGCTTCAGAAGTTGCTACAGCTCGGATCGAAAGAACTTATGGATGACTCTTCAGCGTGCAACTGCCCCAGGACTCAGACCCTTCGCGTATGCATGCTTCTATTACAGCGGCGACAGTACTTTCATGATAATACATCTATAATTTCGCTTGCTCTTGGGCGTTACCGCGCAATATAGAGAATTGCGTCATTACAGCAATGAGGTTACCGTCGGTGTCCCACACGCGACCAGTCGAGAAAGTCCGTCCATTGCTACCGGCTTCTGTCGTTTGTTCTTGCAGGACCCAGTTTTGACCCTGTTCTGACGTCCATTGGATGGGTCTCATGAACCGCAGGCTGAATTCTAACGTCGAGCAAGCGTCTGCATCCCACAGGAATCTATGTGTGAATGTCAAAGGCAAGAAGGCGAGGGAGCCATCCATCATGAAGCTGCAGGAGAATCGTTTAGCATTTGCCTTCCGAATGTTCAGACTTCGGTCTCACCCTAGAGCGGCTTCGCTCTCGCCATTGTCCGGATTCAGTTGCTGACCATCTGGTAATGCATACCAGCTGCAATTGTTTCTTCGTTGCAACGGTATCTCATCTTGCGTTGTCTTCGCCTTCTTGTCTATCCCGTAAGCCTTCTGCCAACCCATGCTCTTTTCGCACGGTCGGGGTTCATAGAATCTGTTAAACAGAGTGAATATCATTTCGGCCCTTTTCACCACATCCGGGCTGTGGTATGCCCGTATGAGCTCCTTGCTCGGCAGAATTTGGGAAGGATGCGAGTAAAAAGGTTTCACTTTTTCGAGGAAGGTGGCTTTGGGATTGCTATTGTCTATGTATAGTGGACTTGGGGAGTACTCCATCATAATATGCTTTTCACGCACTTGAAAGTCGAGAATGACGATCATTATGCGCCGCCGCGGTAGGTCTGGTCTGGTACGAAGAATGCTGCCTTCCGGTAGCAATGCCCAATCCTGCCAAGCCGTGACGATACGCGTCGCGAATGACTTTGTCGTCCGAACATCTTCCACCTCGAATTGTATCTTGATTTCTGTAGCTCCAGGTCCCAGAAAATTACCCATGGCTGAATATAGTTCGTATCGCGGTCTATTTGCGACAGGTCCCAGCGACGCAAAGCCAGCCGAAATGCATTGCGAAATAACACACCCTCCGAATCTGCAAAGACGTGTAAGCCAGTTCGAACGAGTGAGAGATGTAACAACACTTACGCTATTGGCAGCTTATTTCCCGTAGATTGTGGATTGTGCAGACCTTCGAACATTTGCTTGTTTTCGGCGCGGCTCGCTGATTCGAAGGCTGCTGGCTGTACTGCAACCATCTGCTGGATGGTAGTCGCCATGGTTGAGATGGAGAATGAGGCAATACCGACGCGTACAATTTTAATCCTTTTAAGAAGACAACATCTGCAAGCCGAGGATTTGCATGCTGAACAACTTGTACAAGGTATCAGCAACCGTTTCCGGGCCGGTCCCAGCCGGATGGGATTGAACCTCGGCGCGACGTGCATGGTCAACAACCATGCAAGATCTTATCAATCCTTTCCGGGACGTTCCCAGCCGGAAGGGATTGGACCTTGGCGCGACGCCCATCACGCAAGACGGCTTATGTGACTTCTTTGCCTTCCGTTCAACCAGACCTGCGGGTGTGTGGTAGGTTTTGAGCTGCACTGTTTTGAGCGCCGCTGATCCGCCCCGATAGTGTCCAGGCTAAAGCAATGGCTCCATGATGCATGCTTGATGCCTTGACACGATCTACAGATGCCGCAACGTGTGATTGCACATGCCTGAAACCAGGTGCGAGCTGTATTGTCTGCTCAGATGGATGGCAATATCAACTGTGGTTGATCGTCTCTGATGGTTGCAGCACGGAGAGAACAGCGGCAGCCAAATCGGAAAGACGCCTTGCGGATCTGGAGCAGTAGCAAGTCTTCGATGATTGAGCATCAGTCTACTGCATGTTGGACGTTTTTGGCACAATGAACTCTCTGCTCTTGTGGAAGAAAGCAGCAAAATCGATTTCGTCTGCAATACTTCGGGTTAGCCGACTACCCACTGCATGTAGAAGCATAGGGAGTATCTACGTACGAATGGATATACCAAAGTCACAATCATTCAACAGGTCTATGCCACAATGCCATTCAGGCTGCACAGCCATTGGATTTTGGGCGAATGTGGACAGTCTGGAAGCAAGCGTGTGCGGCCCAGATTGACTGCATTTCGTCAATGATCAGGATGGATCTGGATCTGGTCTGACGACCGAAAACAGGAAGGCGGTCGAAGGTGCATACCCACGCGCTCTCCAGTCTCATCTGAGGAGAGTCTATGGTCATATTCATCGGTTTTATGAACTTGGGCAGTAAGCGTGAAGCTTGCGCATTACGTCCCTGGGGATCTTAGGTTGTACGAGCGATTTGCGCTCACGATTACATGCTTACTATTCAGAGATTGACGCGATAGCGCCAGAACACTCAATAAATTCGGTGACATGAACCTCAGCTTTGGTCTTGGACTCGTCCATCTGCGAAAGACTGGCTTCCCTCCTCCCGGTCTGGGTGCGAGACACGTCTGACGAGTTCTGCTTTTCCAAACCAGCCAGACCCGACGCGGACGAAATCTTACGCATAAGTTTCTCGTCCTCATTTTCAGATTGGTCCTCGTCTCCATCTCTTCGTCTCCGTCTAACTTCAACCAGTCAGCAGCAACGATGGCTTCCAGTACAGACACTCCTCCGGGAACCGTTCATGACTATGCTCGGAGTTACGACACCGTTCGCATATGCACAAAAGACACCACCACCTTCAACGTCGACAAGTCTACGTTGTCCCTCATCTCTCCAATTTTCCGCACCATGTTATAAGACGTCAGCGATCCGAACGAGGTGCTCTCAGTGCAAGACCCTGGCCGGTCCTGGAAGCTACTCCTCGATGTTGCATACAGACCTTGGGATCTTACCAAATCATCTTTGTCTGACATTGAATCGTCTATTCAGATTTGTCAGAGGTACGAGATGATTGTCATCGAGAGTACGCTACTGCAGCAAGTCATGTAAGTGAGGTGATAACTTGTATGCAATTTCTTTGCTTATTTACCTGTCCGGCAGGCGGGAGATCCCCAATGACCGTGAAGGCGTCCTACGAGTCTTGAAGAGACTGGAACACCCAATTACCGTATATCTGAAACGATGGGAGGAATGGGAACTAAGTGTCAACGGAGGTTATGTTGATCTGAGATCATCGGTGGCAACGCATCTGGTGAGCAAGTCTAAGAAGCGTTCACATCGCGATACATGGTTATACTGATGGTATGGCTGTTAGAAATGCTTCTTGCAGGAGTACTTCGACAGGCAGTACCCTTCTCGCCAGCACGAGCGTGCTAAGGCTTCAATTCACGCTCTTATCGATCTCATGGCTTCGTATGATCAAACGGGGTGCTTCAGCAAAAATCACGGTTGGGGAACCGGCAAGATGGCTCACAATGCATGGAAGGACGCCACGACATGGATGCGCAAGCAATTGTGGCAACGTAAGCTTACGAGTCCAGAAGACGTCTTAGCCGACTGCCAAGAGAGGTTCGGAACGATAGAAGGGTGCAAGCTCTGTACCAAGCGAATGCAGCTTGCCTTTGCTTACATCCGCCGGAAGGGAAAGGCAGAGGGATACATGTGACCTGTTATAAGATTGCCTAAGTGACCTGGCTGCGTAAAATTGCCTTCTAAGACACTACTCGTACAAGCTGCTCCTACTCGACATTGGAACTTATACAACGCACAGCAGTCCTCTCAATGCAGATGGACTGGCTGCTACACTGAAACAACTATCCTTGGCTTGCCTTGATGAAACGCTTAAAAATTTCATTGCGATTCCATGGATGATCAAGTTGTGACAGCATAAATTCCATCAGACAGAGCAATCTACCTTGCTTTATGTCACGCTCCAGTGATGCGTGACGTCCAAGTCCTACTGTCCCGCGCATCAGGCAGAGTATTTCGCGTTTAACTCAGGACATGACAAAGACTGTCACGAATGCCCGAGGGCGTTCAGGTTTTGTCGGCCAATTGAATGCTGCTTAAGGGTCTACTTTCCGAAAGTCGTCTGATGCAAGCATATGGAAAAGGTGCAGAACATGCAAATCGAAGAAAGAAGTCTGGCAGTGGCCCAAGCAAGCAAGGGCATTAAGCCGTTACGCGCAGAGGTTTCAGCACACAATCCTGATCGTGCAATGCAAGGCGATGTCTACCTGCCGGGCTGGGATGCAGTAATTGCTACAGAAGTACCTCAATTTTATGCTTCCTTGAAGGCTTTGAGTACGAAGAGTTCAATAAGCAAGCACCTGCACCTCGGATAAGTCAAACTCTGCAAAATGTCGTCTTCACCCATGACAGCTACTATACAGAGCCACATATGCTTATCAAGACTGCATTGGAAGCTGCGTATTCTAATAAGTCGTTGAATACTTTTGAGGTATGTATGCTCCTCTGACCGCAAGTGAAGGTCACCACTTACACTAACTCTCAGTTCAACATAATTATAGACAAGGGGAAATACCTCCCTACAATTGGCCATTACCGACATCCTCGACAGGCGTTTCCACTGCCTTCACACGGGAAGAATAACCGTAGGTGCCTCTTTGTGACTAGGGCATCCATGATGAAGTGGTCGTTGAGGCTCTGACTCCACTCAGCTCATGCGGTCTTGGTTGGTCCGCAATGACACCCTTGGGCGGCTCGCAATGCTATATGGCTTTCTTGGACACCTACACATTTCGAGCACAAATCTAGACAGCAGAATCGTCCTTACCTTACATACGATGGCGGCCAATGTTTTAGCGGCCTATATTTGGGCAGTCTACAAAGAGCACGGCTTCGAAGCATGCAAACAGTGCTTAGATGCATTATTCGGCCCTCTAACAGAGCCTCTCTATTTCGACCTTGGCCGCAGGAGACAATTCGAGCAGGAAACCAAAGCTAGAATGACTCGGAACGAGCAACCATGAAACTCTCTGTCAAGGGAAATGTCATATATTGAGGTGGTATTGATGAGGGTCATCTATTGAAGAACCATACGCCTGCCCAAGCCGCGAGAGTCCGACAATAACGGCAAAATTTCCCGATCGCCCTCACGGCGCGCTGGGCCAAATGCATTCAATGCACATTAAACTCCCGTCAATAAGGTAAACAAAGTCTCCCGGTTCTTGATGTTTCAAGCTTTCTCAGCGTACTATGCACCGACTTGTCAAGTCGTGGTGCCAATATCGCGTCTGTAGCCTTTCCTGCAGGCAGACAGGCATCTAGACCGCACAGGGACAGTCCTCTTTAGCACGTGATCCCCATGCCCGCCTCTATGTCACAAGAGCTCCATTACAAGGACTTTCCGACCCTTGTTCTGGTTCTGAAGACCCTGTCAAGGTTCACAAAGTCTCGCATGAAGCTCCGCGAAGTCACAAGCAAGCCTACGTTCTCAAGAACTTTCCCTTACTCCGCGGGACCTGAACACTCTCCGCTTCCCAAAATTTGCAAATAGCATCACTAAAGATTCCCAAATCACGGTATTACACATATAACAGCATGGAATACCGCCGGGATGCCGAATAACAAGCTGGAGGCAGCGTTTCCGCTCAAAAGCTACGATTGGTACGCTGTAAGTTCCCTCTCCATATAGGGGGGAAGGTGAGAGGAGTTCTGATAGTCTGGGAAACCATGCATAGACTCGCGGCGATGCCCTCCTGTCCTACTCTCATAGCAATCCTTGCCAAGCGCTACCCGCACTTGACCTCTGGAGGATTGTCGGTGTAAATTATGTCAATACCGGCATAATATAGTGTCAAGGCTAATATACCGCAAATCAAAGGCAATGCACGAAATTTTGGCACGGAATGCTACTCTAGCCCGCGTGAGCCTAGCATACAATCTCCCATCGAGACTACTCTGCAACCCTCTGCTCCCTGCGACTGAGGTGTGCGCGATAGAAACAAGGAACATGTAGCTGCAGGGATATTTGAGGCCTATCTATGCGCCGCGAGGTTAGATGCAGGCTACGCAAAGACTTATCAATTTATTAAATCTTGTTCTCTCCCATGGCCGAGCTGGTTTACGAAGATCTAAAAGGCACATCCGAATACAAAATGCCTGCAGATGTACAGTATGCGATTCTGAAGTCGCTGGCTCCGAGCAAGGCGGTAGCAAACGCCTTAGCGCAACCGCAACCCAGCCATAGCGTGTCGCCGCCAGGGGAAAGCCTAGAACAGGCCATACTGCCATCGCCTATTTTTAGCATGGTTTCTTCGTGCGACAAGCCGAAACCGTTTGTCCTGGTCACACTTCGGTCTGAGGCATCAGTCGTTGCAATGGGCTACTCCGAAGTTGCGACGAGGCTAAAGGCCAGACGGCTGCAGAAGCAACGGCGGAGAGAGCTGGCGGAGGCGAAGGCAGATGCAAAGGCTCGCGTGCAAGGGATGCAGGCGGCCGCAGCCTCTGGACGCCGCGCACATGCCTCAAATCCAAGACGCGCTGGTACCACCTAACGGCGCGTACAGGATGTTTGATCTATTGAAACTGTGTTGTATTACCCAAGAACTATAACTTCGGTTGCTCTTTTGCATTACCGCGCAATATAGAAAACTGTGTCATCACCGCGATCAGATTGCCTTCGGTGTCCCACATGCGACCAGTCGAGAAGGTCCTCCCGTTGGCACCGGCTTCTGTTGTCTGCTCTTGCAGTACCCAGTTATGACCCTTCTCTGATGTCCATTGTATGGGTCTCATGAACCGCAAGCTGAACTCTAGCGTCGAACAGGCATCTGCGTCCCACAGGAATCTATGTGTATATGTCAAAGGCAAGAAGGCAAGGGCGCCATCCATGATGAAGCTGCAGAAGATCCAGTTAGCATTTGCCTTCCAAATATTAAGCCTTCACTCTCACTCACCCTAAAGCGGCTTCGCTCTCGCCGTTGTCCGGGTTCAGTAGCTGACCATCTGGCAGCGCATACCATGTGCAGTTATTCCTCTGTTGTAACGGTATCTCATCCTGCGTAGTTTTCGCCTTTTTGTCTATTCCGTAAGCCTTTTGCCAGCCCATGCTCTTTTCGCAGGCTCGGACTTTATAGAACTTGTCAAACAGTGTGAAAATCATTTCGAACTTCTTCACTACATCCGGGCTATGTGATGCACGAATGGATTCTTTGTTCGGCAGGATCTGGGAAGGATGCGAGTAGAAAGGCTTCACTTTCTCGAGGAAGGTGGCTTCGGGATTGCTGTTGTCTATATATAGTGGATTTGGGGAGTACTTCATCATTATGTGCTTTTCACGAACTTGAAAGTCGAGAATGACGACCATAATACGCCGCCGTGGTAGGTCTGGTCTTGTACGAAGAGTGCTGCCTTCCGGTAGCTGTCCCCAATCCTGCCAAGCCGTGACGATACGCGTCGCGAATGACTTTGTCGTCCGAACATCTTCCACCTCGAATTGTATCTTGATTTCTGTAGCTCCAGGTCCCAAGAAATTGCCCATAGCTGAATATAGTTCGTACCGCGGTCGATGTGAGACAGGTCCCAGCGACGCGAAGCCAGCCGAAATGCATTGCGAGATGACGCATCCTCCGAATCTGCAAAAGCGTGTAAGCCCATCTGAATGAGTGAGAGATAAGGTAACACTTACGCTATTGGCCGCTTATTTCCCATCGATTGTGGATTGTGCAGACCTTCGAACATTTGCTTGTCTTCGGCACGGCTCGCTGACCCGGATGCTACTGGCTGCACTGCGACCATTCCCTGGATGGTAGTCGCCATGACTTGGATGAAGAACTAGACAATACCGACGCGTTATCTTTCAAAGCTATTGGAAGGAGAAGAATTGCAGTTCGATGATTTGCACGGTCAACACTTTGTGCAAGATATTATCAATCCTTTCCGGGCCGGTCTCAGCCGGATGCGATTGAACCTCGGCGCGATGAACACCCACGCAAGACGACATATGTGACTTCTTCACCTTCCATTTAGTAGCACTCCAAGAGCGCAAAGTCGTATTACTTCAAATCTAAACGAGACAAAGTGGCGCAACTAAAAGCTCTAAATGACACGCCTTCTACATTTTTCCACCTTGATCAGTGTTGACGAGGACAAATCTGAACCTTGGCTTGCCGGCTTTGAAGTCTGGCAATGCTTTGTTGATATCGTCCATGTCGTACTTCTGGATCCATGGGCGTACATCATGCTTGGCGGCGAAGTCGAGCATTTCCTTCAGTTCATTTGGAGATCCAATGGTAGAGCCAGCGACAGCCGTTCCAGCTGCAGAAGAGTATATACGTGCATAGTCAGTCCTTCGCCCTTTCAAGGCTAAAGAGTATCCGGAAGTGACTTACACCAGATGAACTGGAAGCTCTGCAGAACCAATGGCTTAGGGACAATGCCGACTAGTACGAAGTGTCCATAGGGCTTCAACAATTTGAGGTAGTCTCCGAGCTCAGGGAACTCTGGAGGGTTGATGGTGCAGATGATCAAGTCTAGAGTGCCTTTGTTGGCCTCGGCTGCTGCCGCAACGTCGTTGCCAGTGGCAATGTATCCTGTCGCCCCCAGCTTCTTAGCATCCTCCTTCTTGCTGTCGCTACGTGAGATCGCGGTCACCTCGGCGCCCATCGCCTTTGCGAACAAGATTCCCATGTGGCCCAGTCCACCGACGCCGACTATGCCAACATTCTTGGCAGTCTTTCCAGCGCCATAGTGCCAAAGAGGGCTATACACAGTTATTCCTCCGCACATAAGAGGACCGGCATGCGCCGGGTCGATCTCCTTTGGGATGGGAATGGCGAATCTCGAAGGTCCGCGCCAGTACTTGGCAAATCCGCCTTTGGCCGTGGCATCAGCCTTTCCAGCGTTCCCTCGGTGATATTTGGTGCCGAAGGACCAGACAATTTGCTCGCAGTAATTCTCATAGCCTTCAGAACGGCATGAGTCAGCAGAGCTCGAAACCTAGGCTTAGGTACTGTCCGACTACTCACCTGCCTTGCAGTTACGGCACTCTCTGCACGAATCGCTCTGTGCTCCTACGCCAATAACGTCTCCAACCTTGATGCCATTCTCCACCTTAGATCCAGCCTTTGTCACAACGCCTGTCACCTCGTGACCGCATACTGTGCCGGGCTGAACTGGACCCCATACGGACGAGAGTTGAGCAACGTCTGATCCGCAGATTCCGCAGTACAGGACTTTCACTGTCAAACACCGTCGTCAGCGCATGAGGCGAGGGACTTCCGCTTCCGCTTGCTTACTTTCTACATCATCCTCGTCCCATGGCTTAGGCTCGAATTTCTTTGAAACGAGTCCGCCGTCAGCGGCTTTCTCATCAACCGCGCACCAGCCGGTGAAGTTTGCTTGTCCTGAAGTCGACATCGTTAAGTCTTGTGATTGTTAGTGAGCCTTGATGATGTTTAGACAATGTTCCTCATTGTCTATCTGATGGTTGCAAGGCTACCGTACTGCCCATGCTGGCTGAAGGCCACTCAGCGCCTGCAAACGACATGATCAGCGTCCGCGATCGACTGTATGACTGTCCCCATGGTCTTGCTCATCCAGTGCCATCATCACAGATGTAATGGATTGAAGTCTAAGTGGTTTTGTGGAGGTTCTGTCAGCCAACGTTATCCCGGCCACGGCTCCGAGTCCGAAAGTCACGTGACTTTATCATTGTTCCGGCCCTTCGGACAAACGATGACATGTATCATCACAGCTTCTTAACGCACGGTGGGTCAATGTGGAAAGCTGAAAATGCCCTCATCAATGCTTCCACGGCGACCTGCCCGATATGACATAGCGTGACGACACGCTTTCCTGATGTCCTTTGCAGCAATAAGCCCCTGAATACTTTGAGATCTACTGGCTTATGTCATGCTTGGGCGTAGGATAGCAAAGCTGCGACAAGACCACCGAGCTGTGCATCAGTTGTAGCAGTAGTCGTCAAAATCACCACACTTAATTTCAGTCCTTGCACTACCTAAAGAAGCATACATTGTCTACGGCTGAAGTAAGCCGATTGAAGAGGCTTCGAGATTCGCCAGCTAGAAGGTTGTGAGGTTCTGCCAGTTCTGGCAATTCGGGATGTGGTGACATCGTGCATCATCCCCATTTTTCATGCAGACACGGTGTATACGACCGAAGTGAACATGATGGCCGCGCACATTCAACCCTGCTTCTGGACAATTTGCCGGCGAACACATATATTTCCGACCAAACAGTTCCCGTTATCGTTTGAAACAGGTGCGAGGGTTTGCAAGTAGCATTCGCCTTCGAGATCATCTAACCGGGGCCAATGTTCAGGCATTGCTTTTGAGTGAAGGACTTGGACGTCGACTTGAGTTCCATTCCTTGACCGAATGAGTCTTGGGAAACCGAGAGCTGCGCCCCATCCTTCCTGATTCAAATCACCGCGTACAGAGAAGCCTTCCATCCATTTGCTGCCGGGTATGTCTGCCACTCGAAAGTGATTAGGACCTTCTGGATCAAGTGAACCATACACTATAAAGTAGCTCGACGCGTCGTATTGGTCGTTGACTTGAGCTTCTAGTTTGTCCAGCCTAGCTTGGCGTTGGAGTCGCCGTTAAGCTGGGTGGACAACAAGGCTCGCCCGCCGTCTGTTGATTCTATCAAGTAACTCGTAGTTCACATTTTCTTCCTTGAGAGCCATTGGCTAAGGAGTGAGAAGTGTGTTGAATGCAAAAAGGTGTTGCACTGCGACATCAACGTTTCCAAAACCGGAGATTCCGCGGAGCCTAATCGCTGAATGTTGGTGAGCAATGATCGGCCACTTCAAATACTTTGAGGTTCATCTGCGGCCGAAGGCGCTACACTATTGAGAATGGTATTTGATAGCTTGTAGCAAGGACTATTTTCTCCTCTGTGCTCCGACACGGCACTCTCCGCCTAGAAGCACAAAAACGCGTGAGCGTACACGTGACGTGCGCTCCTTGACTTCAAAGGAAGGACAGCAGCAGTGTAGAGGCCTGAGATATAGCTTTATACTTGTATGAATATACTGAGGGTTGCGTCCTAGCAAAGACACGGCTTTGACTGAGGGATCGCTCCTGCCATTGCAATAGCGTGGCACTACAAGCTTTCAACTACAGATTGAAGCACGTCAGAGCATTTCGAATGTCTTTATCCTTCACGACAACAGTTCTTGAGAATAATGCAAGCCAATAGCACGGACACGCTATTCCAGAGTGACGCTGAATTAGCGAAGAGCGCTGCTCGTCAAGAGAAAGCGGTGCGAACAGCGCGAACAGGTGCACCCATCAAATTGTCTTCGAAGCCGCTGGACCTAGCCATCCGACCTCGAAAAGGCGGATCGCCGACTGCATTTATAGCTGAGAGTGGCTTTACTGCTCGTAACGTAGATCTCAAGGTGTGTATACGGAGGCTCTACTGCATCTCGAGTACTTCAACGTATGTCTAGGCTGACCGGTGCCGCCGATCACCCTCCTCCGCATTGCATTTGAAATGATGCTATCTCATATACGCGATGCCTCGTTGAATAGACAGGAAAGACTCTCCAGACCTATAAAGGTCATTCTGGACCTGTCACATCCTTGGCTTTCCACAAGATTAGTAAGCTATCGCGCGAACTTCTGTTCACTGGCTCGTGGGATAAATCCATCCGTCTATGGGATGTCGAAGTGCGTTGCATCATCTGCCAGACGCATGGTCTGGATGTATACTAGATGCTGACCTTGAGATGTCACTGTCTTCCAGTTAGCGAGATGCTTAGCAATCAACCACCAAGCGCATACAGACTTCGTAAAATTACTGTTGGTCATTCCTGAATTGAACATACTGCTATCCGGTGGTTCAGATAAAGACTTGCGGATATGGGACCTATCACAGCTATCGGATCAAGACTGGTCTCAATCAAACGCATCAGAATCTACTTCGAATCCTGTAGCTTCGAAGGTTGCACAAGTCGTTGACCAAGTCAAGGAAAGCTTGAATCTGCAGGAATCGTCCTCAACATCGCCTCAGATGCCTTTTTCCGCACTCCCTCTGCTCAAGTCCCTCAAAGGTCAACATACACGTCCTATAGAAGCTATTTCGTACTACTCAATCCTTTCAGTCGAGAAGGACAATGAAGGTGCAACGGACACGGGGAGGTGCGCGGTCTGGAGCGCAGACAGTATGGGACGGATCTGCATTTGGGAGCTTTCAAGGGACGCATCTGGGTTACAAGCGACTTTCAAGTATACATGGCTTGCTCACGAGACAGCGATTTATGAAATCAGGATGGCAGAAGAACAGTGCTGGACGGGTGGGTATCCATGGTTCCATTCTTTCTTTGATATCGCTTCAGGCTGACTCTTGCGTGACATAGTATCTTCGGATCATCTTGCTACCCTTTGGAGCTTCAGCGTGTCTAAGCCTGAAGAACCGCCAGTGCCAACTATGAGACTGCCCCATCCATACTTTGTCAAGACGATACTGCCTTTACCGGAACTTACTCTGGGACAGGACATCCATTATGCAATCACTGGATCTACAGACGAGCAAATCCGTGTCTGGGATCTCTCAATGGTCAGTGATCATGCTGGCGAGATAGGGGACGGATCAAGATCAGCGAAGCAGTTGGTCAGTGCAGCGGATGCAGCGGATCAATACAAAGACGGCAAGAAACCGCCCGGGATGGTTTATGAGCTAGAAGGCCATTTTCACGAAGTAGTCAAATTAGCAATCTGGTCCACCACTGGAGAGACTCAGCTCGAGGTCGAAGATGAGAACGAGCTCTCCAAGCCTTCAGAGCAGCGTGAGGAGACATACATCGTAAGCGCAGGATTAGATTGTACAATCCGCAAGTGGCGCTTGCGAGATGTCCTGGAGCTGGCGAAAGCGGCGGCCAAACTGAAGGATAAGCCAGACGAATTGACAAAGCTGGAGAAGAAGACTCTACATGATATTCGAGCCGGCAAAGAGGATGCACCAAAGACTGCTATGATCACGGACGAGGAAGAGCGGGAGCTCGCGGAGTTGATGGGTGAATAGGAATTCTCGGGGACTTGAGTGGGGACAAGGATATACCCATCTCTGTCAAATTGACCAGGACCGACATTGCCAGATATCGACGACTAAATGTACAAAGTAGCGGCTTTTGATAATGACGAGATGTATATGCAAAAGTGATCGAAGCTCTTATCTTGAAAGACATGCGTGTCATTCGCGAGAGGGTGGCCTTTACCGGCATCGAATTCGTCGAACACCAGCTTTATACACTTTCTTAGACATTCAACACCATGAGCTTCGGAGACTGGATCGAAAACAACCAACAGCACCTCATTGATAGGCTCGCTGAGGTAGTGGTAAGTTCTGCCCTTGCAAAGCAGGCAAGGCTCTTCGAACACTGAAGCTTCCGACAAACGTGGTCGCAGCGCATCCCCTCAGTGTCAGGAGATGCAGCCTACCGCCCACAGGTATTTGCAATGGCCGAATGGCTGCAGAATGCCATGAGAGCATTGAACATTGAGTGAGTGTTCTTCCCACTCGATCGGGTTCGCCGCAGATGCGAAAAGCGGGACCCTGCATGACAGGCGTCTGACGAGGACGGGAGCGAAGCGAGTGGAAGCTGAATGTGCATTAATTCGTCTTACTACCATGCAGTGCTTCTATGCATGCTCTCGGCAAGCAGACCCTTGAAGGCAAGGAACTCGACCTTCCACCTGTTGTTCTGGGACAGTATGGCAATGACCCAAACAAAAAAACGATTCTCGTTTACGGCCATTACGGTAAGAAAGTACAGTACTTCGAGTGAGGTAACGTGGGCTGACATTCCGGTACAGATGTTCAGCCAGCGCTCAAAGAGGATGGTGCGCAGTGCTTAATGTCCGAAGGCAGGAAGGTGTAACTGACTCCGCCGCTATCCAGGCTGGGACTCCGAGCCTTTCGAGCTACACCACGATCTGAAATCTGGTCGACTATACGGACGAGGGTATGGTGCAGCCTGTCCAGTGGTTCTTGCTTTCTAGCTAAGTATAATCATCCATCTTGTGGCAGTTCGACCGACGATAAGGGACCTGTTCTAGGTATGTTCCGTACGAGCAGACAAACATGTGTGCAAACTAACGCTCAGCTCATGGCAGGTTGGCTCAACGTCATCGAGGCGCATCAGCAAGCGGGCCAAGAGTTCCCTGTCAACCTCAAGATGTGCTTCGAGGGAATGGAGGAGTCAGGCTCGGAAGGTCTAGCTCAGTTTATCGAAAGGGAGAAGGAGGCCTTCTTTGCCGGAATCGATGCTGTGTGCATCTCTGACAACTACTGGCTGTAAGTGCTGTCGATATAACTGTTTGGATCGACACTGCGCTGAAGTGCCTTTCAATTCCAGTACCACCTCTGTAAGCGATTTGCTGCTGCCTTTGTTGTGACAGAGAGCGTCGTTCATGGTCGTAGCGCTCTCAATACGAAGAACCCAGGCTAACCAGCTCCACATCATCCCTTTACCGCACAAGTCCCCTGCCCTCAGTAAGCCGCTTGCCCTGTTTGCGTATGTACAAGCATCATCTGATCAGTCTTCACTGCGCTACAGCATACGGCCTTAGAGGGTTGTCCTATATGAAGATTGTTGTCTCCGGACCTGGAGCCGATTTGCATTCCGGCGTATTCGGAGGCACAGTCCACGAACCTATGACAGATTTAGTCCATCTATTGAGCAAGCTAGTTGCTCCATCCGGAGAAATACTCGTCCCCGGCATCAAGGAACTGGTTGCACCTCTCACAGACGAAGAAAGGTAAGTCTGTGATCTGTCTTTATCGACAGCAATACCACAGCTGACATCTCATCTCAGACAACGCTATGAGAAAATTGATTTCCAGGTTTCCGACCTGGAGTCAGCTGCAGGCGGCCAGATTGCACTATCCGACGACAAGGTAGCTGTGCTCATGGGCAGGTGAGCGATGAGCTGACTTCATGCAGCATACAACGTGCCTAATCACTGACAGTAAGTTACTTCGCTCAGAATGAGGTATCCATCCCTTTCAATCCACGGCATTGAAGGTGCCTTCAGTGCGCCGGGAGCGAAGACGGTCATCCCCGCCAAGGTTCAAGGCAAATTCAGCATCCGCCTAGTTCCCAATCTACTCCCAGACCAGGTGGCAGCTATGTGCAAGGGATACATCGAAGCCGAATTTGCGAAGCTCAACAGCAAGAATACACTTACTGTTGAGACTCTAAGTGGCGGAAAACCTTGGGTCTCGGATGTCAACCACTGGAACTATACATGCGGTATTAAGGCTACCGAGAAGGTTTATGGCAAGACGCCAGACCTTACCCGTGAAGGAGGGAGCGTGCCAGTCTGTCTCGATTTCCAGGATATCCTCAAAAAGAATGTCATGCTACTTCCCATGGGCCGATCCGATGACGGGGCACACTCAATTGTAGGCTGATAAATCCGGCATTCCTCTGTGCGGTGCAATACTGACTCGTGTTACCATTATAGAATGAGAAACTCGACATCGACAACTATGTAAGAGGCTCTAAATTACTTGGCGAGTATCTTCACGAGGTAGCCAAGATCGCAGAATAGAGGAGGAGCTCAAGAGTCGCCAAGATAGGAAGAACGCTGCAAGTAAAGCTCCAAACTATTTCAACAGATGAGCTGAATTCTGCGGATAATACGGAAAGTCAAGAATGTATGCCTTATTAGCGCATTGCGTGTAGATCTAGCCAGTCTATTTGGAAATATTAGCTGGATTCGCTAATTGTATGCAATGCAAGTTACATACCTGACATGAGCTTGAGTGGCTTCGTTAAGTCCTACCCTGTCCGTATCCAGGCTCACAAACCATGACAATGCGTTTATGGGCCCATGTAGGATGTTAAGCTGAGAGTTTTCCGGCGTTAAAATGTGCTATGGGTCATTCCAGGATATTTTGAAGAAGAACGTCATGCTTTTGCCGATGGGGAGATCCGACGATGGCGCCCATTCCATTGTAAGCGGGCTACGGACAGGCGCGAAGACAGGTGAAGCGAAGCTAACGACTGCTACAACAGAACGAGAAGCTCGACATTCATAACCATCCCAGAGGCTGCAAGCTTCTTGGTGAATACCTCCATGAAGTCTCGAAGATTGCAGAGTGAAGTAGGGTTCCGACTTGGTGGCAAGGCACGGCGGCTTCGAGCACTGGTTTTGATACAGTTTCTGGTACTACCAGTTCCGGGTCTTTGCTTCTGACATGAATCAAAGACCCGGAACTGGTAATATTAGAAACTTCGACCAGTGGACTTGGCGTACTCTGAGCAAAACCATATGTAGCCAAAGTGGCACGTGAACAGTTCCCAGCAATGCAAGCACATACTGAATATACGCGACATACTAGGTGACCTGAGCGCTTTGACTGTATTTACAATTGCCGCTTGCTATCATGATAATGTCTCTCTCATCATTTGCACCCAAGTGATCTGCTCCGACGGCTTTTGTCACGCTTGTTTACACTTGCCCAATTTCCATGCATTCCTCGCTTTTCAGCACGAACACGAAAAGTTGCAGCGCACAGGCTCTGACAAGAAGAGCGTACATCAAGTCATAAGCAGGAAAATAGCTGCAGTATAGGCTGTCCATGGCTATGGGAGGATTAAACGGAGATGCGCATGCACCGAGCACGCCGGCAAGGAGCACGAGCTCCGGAGCATCGGCAACAGGGAGTGAACCACGAAGACCCTCAACGCTGAACAAGAGACGGCCCAGCAGTGACGTTACAGTAACCGGAGCAGGAGTAAACACTAGTGGAGGCGCTGGACCCTCACCGCTGCGGCGTGAGCTGCACAAGGTGGAAGACAAGGAAATCTCCCCAGAGTACTTCAACCCTCGAAGTCTGCATATTCAGAAACTACTGGTGAAATGGGAGGTGCCACGCAAGGTATGCAGTATGCAGTTCCTATCCATACTTCCACTGCTCACTCTACACTGCTCATTCGTTGCAGGCCTTGCATTCGTCAATAGGTACGTCGTGCCTTGACTTTTTGGCAGATCACTTAGGCAACTCTCAGAGCGTCATGTTGACGAAACGGCTTTTCGACCTCAGGCTTCGTCGGGCTTTATCTGTATACCTCGCACAAGGATGTTCTCACCATCGTCAAAGCCCTTTCAAGCGCTCTCGTCATCATCACTTCCGCCGACCTTATGAGGTTCGCGTCACGGCGCTTTGAGCGTACTTACGAGCGACTGCTGGGCTTCCTCATGCGAGAAAGCGAGAAGGTGAGGTCCCGTACACACGACTAAAATGCAGCTCTCTGATATCGATTTGGCTGCAGACCACATGGAATGGCGTCATTTGGTACTTGGTAGGCGTAATATTCGTGCTGTCCACGTTACCGAGAGGTCCGTTCCCTCGATATTCAAAGTGTCTTTTGTGAAAAAAGTTGACTAACATACCTTGCCGTACAGACCTGGCCACCCTCTCCATCATGATACTGTCATGGGCAGACACCGCTGCTTCGGTGATAGGGCGCAAATATGGCAAATACACACCGAAACTCCCCTCACCACCGTTCGCCAAGCGGAAGTCACTAGCAGGCACAATGGGCGCCTTTTTCTTTGGAGGTCTATCTGCGTACCTCTTCTTCACCTACGCTGCGCCATTCGGCTCAGAGAACGACCTTACATGGCTAGGCGAAACAAGCAAGCTCGCGCCAAAATTCGCTAAGACCGCTATCGCAGCTCAAAAGCACAAGCTACAGTCATGGAAAGGGCCCACAACACACTTCCCTGACTACCTACCTATTGGCAAGGGTGCAATCATCTCAACAAGACTGCCGCAACCGAAGAGCACTATACCTCTCTGGCAAGTCGAGCTCATCTGCGCCTTCTCAGCTGCCATAGCAGAAGGTATCGACATTTACGGACTAGACGACAACGTCATCATGCCAGTGCTCAGCGGCCTGATGATTTGGGCAAGTTTGTCGATTCTGGGTTGAGCAAACCTTCAAAAACAAGGACATGCCAAGAAAGCAGTGTTTTGTGCATCAAAGTTTGCGTTACCCTGTACGATACAGTGCAAGTCTACTTCGAGTACGATTTGGCTTCAGCAAAGCTCGCTAAGATAGAACGTAATATAATCATGATAGGCTAAGCAACGTCGTGATAGTCCGTGCCTGAAGTTACAAGCAATCTTCCTCGTCCGACATTGTGACATGTTCGATCGTGTCGCTTATTTTATCCAATCTCGTTCTAGCCACTTCCATCTGCTGCTGCCAATCGGTTCTGCCAGAGGGATATTGCTCAGTAAGGCCAACTTAGACAGAAAACAACTTGTACTCACCGATGGACTTGATCCGAACAAGCGAGGTTGCACCTATGATCGCTACCGCGAAACCTGACCACAAGGCACTAAAATTGTGGACGTCAAGACAAGAGCCAAGCTCTGTATCAAAGTAAGTCAGCATGGCGCGGAGGTATATAGCGGAACAGAACATACAAGCCAGACGCCTACAAGCCAGTATGCCGCTACATTCACTCGAGCTGCTAGTCCTGGTAACCCTGCACCTGTTGAAGCTTCCTTTTTAGCCCTACGAGGATTCTATACTTAGCGATCAGGGCTTACCTCGAAAAATTCCTCCATTGACAATCTGCATTTGACCGCCGAGCACTACAGCCAGCAGAACCAGCACCTTTAACGTGATAAACGGGTGAGCCGTATTCATGAATGGGAAGCCAGTCTGTACTGACATTGTTACTAAACAATCGCAGGACTGCCTCATTATCTGTGTAGAGAGCTGCAATTTGCTTACGAAGCAGGACTATGCAGCTTACTGCGAAGACTGCCAGTATCATAGCTAATTTCGATGAGGCTGAACTTGCTAATCTACCTCCTTCCGCATTGCCAGCTTCAACCAGATGACCGATACGGACGGGAGCCGCTAGGGAGAGCGCATACGGTAAGGGGAAGAGAGACGCCATGACCGACGTGTATATCGCGGTTGTTGCCTGATTTACTTGTCCAAGGTATGTAGACCCAAGACCGAGTGCTTCAAATGCTGAAAAGGCAAGTTCGGCAGCAAAATGGGAAGGTCAGTGGTCTGTTGTTGCAAGCAAGAGACTTGTACTCAGCCCACCATTCACTGCACAGCGCCAAGATGCCCGCCCCACCAAGTCGCTAGTTGACACCAAGGTCGCGGAAAATGTCTTTGGGAAATCCGCACCAGGCAGCTTTCGGGGTTGCCAACAGCGCACAGAGGAGGTTGCACGAGAAGATGCAGTGATAGGCAATGGCTACAGCCAATGGCGCGCCAATAAAACCGATGCGGTACTTCTCCGCACCATGCACGAGCAAGTAATTCAAGCTGGCGCTGACAAGTGCACCTACAGCATTGGCTATGGACGGTCCCCTAACCCTCTTTATGCTCGAACAGAATCGCCGAAGGCAGTCATTGACCGAGTACATCTGTATATTGGCCTGAGCTCAGTTCCCTTCGATCAGATTCATTACAATGTCAAGCTTACCGGGAAAGCCCAAAACATAACGCGAAGATACGCACGCGTGAGTGCCGGCATCTTTGGATCTGCATGCGGCGAAATGTGACCGAGGATGTCGCTTCCCCACCAAATCAAGACGATTGTAACGGGCAACATCGAGAGTCGAGAGTTGACACAAAATTGGCGAAGTGCATATAGACTTGTGATGAATCAAGATCATCCGCTGCGGTGGGAGACGTGAAAGAGTCGTACAATCGTCGAACAGTGTGCGGCTGGCTGGCACCCGGCACCAAAGCTGGATAACAAAGGAAAGGTTGACAAGCGTAGACTCTCTTATCGGATTGTGATTGCGCCGAGTCCCGTGTACAGAACGTCATAACATCCAACGGTGAAAAGTTATACTTTTACATATGATGCAGTCTCTAGTCTAAGCTCGTTTGCGTGTATCTTCTGAGGGTGGCAGTGTGACTGCCATACTACTACTGCTGGATGCTTGGTGACGTAGACCTTCTGCGTGAACTTCTACTGACCGCGTATGTCTATAACATCAAGTCATTTACTACTCACTCTAAGAACTCTTCTATCTCTTTCTCAATCTCCGGCGTCGCTATACTGCTCGGACGCCTTTTCAGTTTTGCATCTCCCTTTCTAGCCATCTCATCTACCGTTTTTCGACCCTGTTGTTCAGCATCTGGCTTACTTGACAGCTTTGACCATAGAAGCATGCTCAGTCCAGCTCGTTCAGTCCGTCCATCATTTCCAACGGAGCCATCTTGATCCCTCACTGATTGCCAGGCTAGCTTTTCATCATACATCCCCGCCACCGACGATAAGGGTGGGTTTTCATCGAAGAGCGTTCTTGATAAATGTCCGACTTGATCTGCTTTCTTTCTATCTTTCATACGGATCTTGCGGTAGTATATCAGATCTCTTCGATATGCTCTATCCCAGATCTTCTTCTTTTCGAGCCATCGCCAAACGGGACCATCAGGTGAAATTTGACCAATACACTCTCGGTCCATCTGCAGAGCTGTAAGTTGCGACTCGGGCTCCATGGCCCTTGCGAAACCATCTGGCGTTACTCGCTGCCGTACAATGTGATTCTTGAAGGGTGGCTCTTGGCCGGTCACACTGATAAGCTCTTGCTCGATAGGTTCTTGAGCTTCCTCTGTGCCATTGAAAGTGGTATTCGCGGAATCGGAAGCTGAAGCAGCAGGTTGAGCGTCTTCTAGATGACCGTCGGGCCCTCTTCTGAAGTCCACTGAGGTAGAGCTGTTCCCTCTTGATCTAATAATACGTTCAGCTTCGGCTCTATCTTCTTCAGGTTCATCCTCCGACTCCGAATCCTCAGTATAGTCTGACAGATCTTCATTTTCTTTACTCGCTTCCATAGCATCCTCTTCTGTTATGTTGTGTGCCTCCTCATCCTGGAACTTTTCAAGCTGTTCCTTGATCGAGCTTCTTCGACGCCTTCGTCGGTCTGAAGATGTTTCACGCTCCATAGTAATGGCTTCCCCATTGACAGATGCTATCGTCACTTTGTTGCTGCCGTTTGATATGTCTTTGCCGTATATACCTCTCCCATTAGCTTTGTAAAGTGGAAAGTTGCGGAGTTCTTCTCCAGCTTCATCGATATCTTCATCATCGTCTTCATGATGTCCACTGTCAGCTTGCACGTGCCCCCCTGACTTGTCCTGATCCAGCGTATCGTCTTGACTCCCCTGCTTAGCGCGGTTCTCACGAGGGTTGAATCTATACTTAGGAGGTGATGAATGCTGAGGAGGAGCATCCGCTTTCGTATTGGTGGCATAATCAAAATGATGTTGGTCTTTCGATATTTCATGTAGTTCTTCTTCATTATCTCTGTCAGCCGCTACTTCTGCAGCTTTCAGAGCCCATAAAGCGAAACTTGCACTTGAACGATATTGAAATTTTGCTGGTGTACTGAAGGAGAGTGTCGTGGCGACGTGACAGCAGTCATCGAACATTTGAAGATGGACCAGCGTGGGTGGATATTGCTTGACTTTGTCTCTCTGGTTGGCTGTGTGTAGACTCGGAGTTGTCAGCTCAGACTAGCCTAGTATGCGACACCACCATTCGTCGGACTTACGATATCGCTCAAGAGTCGCTTGGGAGGGAGGGTACTTTTCTGGATTCGCAGCTTTATGAGCTATGTACATGATTTCATCCGCGAGCAATTCAGCTGATCCACCAACCTGCGCCAATCAAGAGGATGTATCAGTTAGTGGGATCCCCGGATGCTGAGACCTATGCCTGAAATGTCGATACTCACAATAAGCATCGGAGGTATACCACCCAAGCTACCCTGGTTAACCAAGCTAACTAACGGATGTCCAATCAACTGATTAGAGCAATAAAGTTGAATTTGTTCATTGATGACCAATTTCTTCCTTCCCTTCTTGAATACAAGAGGAGCCTCTCTAATAGGAGGCCAAGCTAACGAAGGTTTGAAGTGGAAACCTTCAGCTGGTATATAATCGCCTGAAGGATCACCCATTACAGATGGGAATGAGTGTGTCAAATCTACCCATGGCGACAGGAGAACTGTCCCCGCTGGTAATGGTAGGTTCGAATCTCGTAGGAGAATGAGTAATGCTAATGCTAGACCCCCTCCTGATGAGTCTCCATATAACATGATTTGATGTGGATGAATTGCTTGTGCTTCACTGCCTTCTGGAGGTGCAATGAGGTAGAGATACGCTGCGAGAGCATCTAGTAGCGAACATGGGAATGGGTATTGCGGAGCAAGACGGAATGATCTACGAACTTTTAAGCATTAGCGGACGGTGTGAAGCGATCTGTAAGACGGATTGTTAGGTTGCACCCACACCGAGAAAGCACGAGCTGCCAACTTTCTTGCATGCCGTTGAATCTGATAGCGATGCGTTCCATTTCCAGCGAAGTAGTGAGCTCCTCCGTGTAGATATAGTATATATCTTTCAGGAGGTAGGGTCTGTCCAGTTCTCCTACACAATTCTCTCTTTTCCGCATCTCTCTTCATTTCGACCCATTCACCATATAATGGTCTACATCTCAATCTCCACCAGTTCCTACCACCGACGAATTTCAAACAAGGATCATCTTGTTCTAGATGGTTTTGTAAGATCTCAGCAGCAGCATCTAATGAATCTGTAGGTATCTCCACGACTTGTCTGTTGACCCAAGAAGGAACAGGAGTTTCTTTACCAGTAAAAGATTGCAATTCTTCAACTGTATGTTTGCTTGCGAATTGTAAGAATTCTTTTACTAATTCCATCCCTTCTGCATAGGATAATGATTGACCTGCCTTTATACGACCTGTACTTTTGAGCAGCATATGCTTCCAAAAAGCTCTGAAGAAGGTAGGTGTAGTATCCACTGCTACATTTATACTGTTGAGAGAGTCTTCCTTACTCCATGGATTTGCTAGCGTATAGAAGAACTTGGCTCCATCGATGACGGCGACTAGGAGAGTGTAATGCAGTATATCTACCCAGAATCGGACAGATACGATTAAGGTGTATATGATATCTTGGACTGTTTGGATGAGGGCGAAGGGAGTGCGATGCCATTGTCGATAGTAGTATGCAGGAGGAGGAGGTTGAGATTGCTTGTTACTGGCTATGTTGTTAGATGCACTACCATTTGTACCGACGTGGTGATCATCCTCGCCACCGATTTCCTCTGCCGAACCCATGATATGACACGGCCAAACAAGTGACAAGCCGATGACAGGGTAGGGCTGGGCTACGGAGTGGCAGTAGATTGGAGGATAGCAAGGTACTACGTAGTCACTCTTCGACCTCTCTTGATGCTATTGATCTCCAGCTATCGCATCTTCAGCACAGCATTGTGCCCAGTCTTGAGGATTTCATGCGGTAGAACTCGCCGTCCAGAGAGAGACCGCGTAGATAATGGGAGTAGGTAAGCAGCAGGTTATATCCTATTGAGAGAAGCCTGAAATGAGAGTGAGGAGGAGGCAGTAGCAGCGAGTGGGTATCAGATCAAGCCCGTCAGCCTGTTGAGCACTTGCATCAACCGCATCAAAGCATGCATATTGTCTTTCAAGGTTCAACCTTTTTCGCCCATGTTCCTGCCGACCATGTCATTTTCCACAACTTGGTGATCGGGAAGCATGTCACAACACGGCAGAGCAGTGATGTGGCGATGATGCTGTTGAGTATAAGGAAGTCAGTCGTATGGAAGATGTCTTGTTATTTGATACATCTGATCCTCTGGCCGTTTATCAGATCACTTATGGATTTGGAATCTCCCGTTCTCAGCCGAGAGTGTCGGCCTATCTTTACATACGCACTATCGGACCCACTTCCGGCTTGATGGGGACCCACTCTGGCTTTTATTATTACGCAGCCGGGCGAAGGTGTTGCATGAAACAAAGTCACCTCCGGCTTTCCCTTTCAGCTGAGGCTGCTCTCCACTTACTTTAGCTATCCAAATCCCTTAACGTACCTTCCACAGCCATAAGGTACTTAATTACCATGACCACCTCTGTTGCTGCTGTTGAGCAAGAACCTCTGGAAGCTGTACTCGAACGACTGGAACGTATCTATGGCGAGGAGCTATCGAGACGCGATCATGCTCGGATCAGGAATTCGAAGAATAGCAACAGTGGCAAGAACCATGACAAGCAGGAGGAAGCGACATTGACAGCGACAGCGACAGGAGCATCTACGAATGGTACATCAACTCCCTCTTCCGAAATCTCAAGCAGCAGTAGTGGAGGTGAAAGCCTGCCGGAATATGACGACCCCGATACTTCGATGCTTCCTATACTAGTCGCCATCTGTCTAGTACAACACAATGAACCTTCAGATTTCGCACGTCTCTTTGAATATTTCGCAAATTCATCAAAACATTCATCTACAATTCTCCTATCAAAACTAGTATTGAGATTACGTACAGCATTATTTAAAGCTGTTCCACTAGTAGGAGTACCACGTATAATAAATGCATTATCAGCATTACATCAAGCCGTTAGCAAACATCCAAGAGCTCAAGAAGTTTTCAAGGATTTACCATTACAATCTACTAAACCTACTAAAACTACTGAAGAGGATTCGGCTGCTGGTTGGGCTTTCTTTAAAGCTATCTATGCTCAACATGCTGAGAAGATCATCGAGAGAATCGGCGAGACTTCGCCTGATTTGGCGGAGATGATTGTAGATGAGTTATATGGTGCAAATTTATCGAGGACAGAGGTGTTGAGTTGGAAAGAGACTGTCTTGTTGGAATTTACAGGGTGGTGAGTTTGCATTTCCTCTGATCTACGTTCGACTGCCTTGTTGCGATTGCATCTGTTCAAGTATCTGAAAAATACACACCTTCTTCCTGATATGGTTACACAGTGCTTCTTTAGCTTGTGCAGCCCAAGCAAAAGGCCATTTCTTCGGATGCAAAAACCTGGGAGTAAGCAGGCAAAGCGTAGAACAAGCCATTGAAGTCCTCCGTGAGATAGGCAACTGGATAGGGCAGCCATTACAAGAGGATAAGATGCCTTTCTTGTCTGGATTGGACAAGTTTCCATGAGGTAGTACTTTACAAAGCCCCTCAAAGTATGCCGAAAAATGCCGAGACAAGAGTGAAGAGAGCCTGTCGGGAGATCTGCTCATCAACCCGTTGTACCGCTGTCGGCAAGAGCTCAACTATTTATACACAGGCATTGTACTTGTGTAGCTGTAAGTCTCGTACAATTTAGTTCTCTTATACCCCCAACTTGTATTTCTATAGGTTATACCCACATTGCTCTCTTAGCATTGCGCGATTAGCGAAAATATCTATGAGGGTTTGATATAAGGCTTAAGCTTGAGCAATCTCTCCCCTGCAGCTTCTATAGTTTCCGGCTGTTTGCAAAATGCTATTCGCAGGAATTGAGCGCCGATGTCGTGCAAGTGAGGTGGGTAGAAATCGGTAGGAGGTATGCAGACGCTAGACAAGGGAATAGAGTTCAGAATATTAGCATGATAACAAGATGGGACTTGATGAGAGACTTTTGACCTACACGCCAGCAGTTTGAGCGACGAAGAAGGCAAGCTGCCAGTCGCGTGGTCGATCCTTGACGATGTCCGGCACACTGAAGGAAACACAGACCGTCAGTGTTGAGCTGCAGGACATCGTTGGGGAAGGCTAGATGGTCGCTCACACCCAATCTTCCGGCAATTGTAGTCTGCTTGTATTGACGAGCACGAAGTAGCTGCCTTGAGGGATGGTACTATGGAATACAAATAGGTATTAGCCAACGTGAAGGTATGCACGTGTCGGGGAGAATATGCAGGCTGACTACGGTAGGCCAAGCTTGTCGAGCGCCTTAAGGAGGGTATCACGCAGCTTCTCGTACCATTCGCGCTGGGCTATAGAAAGGTAAAGTTTAGTTAATTTCTTGAAAGCGACTGTTTCTGCGTGCAATGTAAAATGAATAAGCTCACTCTCAAAGAAACGCTGTTCATCCGCCTTCTCGAATCCAGCCGCGGCAGCTTCTTGCAGTGGTGAATTCGTGCAAAAGGTGACACGAGTACTAGCCGCCAAGCAGGCGCGAATGAGGTCCGCAGGTCCGATAAGCCAACCTATACGCCATCCTGTACAGGAGAAATTCTTTCCTGCACTGCCGACTGTGATTGTTCTCTTCCAGAAATTGTCGAGAGATGCGATACGGACGTGCTTTGATGGCTTTAAGGCTAGTACGTCGTACTACAACCGTGGAGGAAGTATCAGTATGGAAATCAGTGCGATGCCGAACTGAGGGAGCGTAACAACTTACTACTTCATCTGACAAAATCAAGAAGTTCTTTTCTTCTGCCAAATTTCCAATCTCCCGTAGCTCCTCTTCCGAGAAGACCTTTCCAATAGGATTATGAGGTGTATTGAGTATGAGTACCCTCGTCTTGTCGGTGCACGCAGCTCGCAGTTCCTCGATGTCTAGCTTCCATTCTGATGACGAGACATTCGAATGACTGGCTTCCTTTGGCGGGCGGAAAGGTACATATACGGGCTTGCCGCCGTGAAAGGTGATGCTGCTTATATATTGGTCGCTACAAGATTGAACAAGTTAGACATTTAGCGTAGTGGAAGGAAGGAATCGAAGCAGAAGCAGAAGCATACAAGTGAGGAGCCGGCACGATGACTTCGTCGCCTTCATCCAAGAAAGCAGCCAGGCAAGAGTACATTCCGACGTTTGCTAAGATAAGAACAGTCAATCAGCATCATGGATCAACCTAGTGCGAGACTAGCGAAACTCACCGCCGGAAGTCACCAAGATCTCGGTATTAGGATCTAGCTGCCTGCCTTCGGGAAGGTTAAACGTAGGTGACAGGTAGGAAGCGAGGGCATTGCGCAGTCTCGCTCTGCCTCGTGGTATACTATAATGGCTGTTGGCGAGAAGAAAGATTGTGAGCCTTCTACATCCGTCATATTTCATAAGAGTCGTCCCTACTTTGTCTCTGCCGACTTGTCTATAGCTTCCTGTGCGGCTTGTCGGATATACTCAGGTGGAGACCAGTCTGCATGGCTTGTCAGCGGATTGATGTAGATGAACAAGGAAGAACGTAGTATGCGTACCCATGAAGCCTTGACCTGTGTACAAGAGCACATCAGCAATGCCGACAACATTGTCAATCATGCGTCCCGATCACCTACCAAGATTCAGGGAATCCTTTGGGACATGTCCACCGGCTGCAGGTAAGAGGAAACGTCAGGATGGTAGCATAATTGCCTGTCCAGAAGCTACATACCTGGTGAGAAGACAGACCAGACATCACTCTTGCCGAGCTCCTGCTCAATCCGCTTTGAAGTCTTCAAGCTAGTCATTGTACCGACTGTCCTGCTTGAAGTTGTGAATAGATGCGGAGCTTGATTAGGCACGACGGTAAGAGGCTTGACTCTTGTACACACTCCGAACAGATGACTTGATAGAGGCCTTCTGAGCATACAAGGCTGGTGAATGCGCGTAGGAGCTTGATTGTGCTACCTGAAGCAGGAAAGAGCCGACGGACGTGCCTGCCGAAAGAGACTGTCAAAAAGGCGTGCTTGAAGGCTGGTGGCAAGGCTCGCTTGCCGGGATTGCTACCGGAGATATGTCCGATTCAAAGGATATTGGACATCATGAGTCTAATACACGATACACTGGCTGGTGAAGGACTATGTCCTGAGATTATAAGCATACCACTGACGGAACTAGCAGTCTGTCTATTCACAGAGCAAGGACAAAGGCTCGATCACTGCTTTGAAGAACGAAGACTGCAGCGTATGCGGGTCTGATAAGGACGGATCAGTGCTTCGATTCTATCCACGAAAGGTATCCAAGCCATCTGCAGAAGGGGCCAATATCAGCCTGGAAAGACATGAAGGAGATCCGCTCGCCTTCGGGCCGCCTCACCTGTTCTTTTCGATGATACCGACATAACACCCTCTCTCGTCCTGCACGGCTAGATACCTTACACCTAGTTTGATGAACAATTGATGAACACTATTGGAAGATTCGCACTCAGCATAATCAAAACCGGGAAAGGTCAATGAAGAGTGGCTCACAGCTGCAAAGGCGCTCGAGCAGACACCGTGACCGGGGCTCTATCGGTTAGATACCCCAAATCGACAAGATGTGCAGACTCCTCATCGTCTTCCTGCTCGGTGGCCAGTCGCAAATGGACACGAGCTGAAGTATCTCGGAATGTGCATGGTGTCTGGGGAACATCGTCCTGTAACAGTTCTCTATGCTTGCGTAAAGCTTCCTCAAGTTCGTCGAATCCGATATAGCCTTGAAGGCGGGGACCGTCATCTTCTTTGATGATTGGAAAGCCAGTGACCAGTCCGATATTGTTCGAGAGCTTCACTTGCATGGTATCGACTGTGTTTTCGCGGTCTAGTGAGATCAGCGGCGCATCCATATCGACCACGTCAAGAACGGAGCCGTGTAGGACATGCTCTTCTTTGGCATCAAGGAAGGGAAGCTGGGCCATTCTGCATTTGCAATACTCAGTGAGAGCTGCGGCAGAAGGGAGAAGGCTTGACTCACTCGATGACTAGATCGTAGATGGAGCGCGTCTCCATGGCATCTCCGACAGTCTTGGCGAACAGGACGGCTGAAGAGGTTTGAATCAGCAGAACTCTCAAAGAAGGCCAAGAGAATCCGCGCACCTATCATGACAGGAGTCACGTATGTCAAAGTTCCTGTCAACTCGAACATGATGACCGCCAGCGAGACAGTAGTACGAGTTACGCCGGCCAGTGTCGCTGCTGCTCCGACCATTGCCCAGACTCCCGGAAGAACGCAAGCTTGTCCGAAGGGTGCAGGAAGAGGTCCACTGGCATGACAGAAGCCAAAGACTGCTGCTTCTGGATGCATGGCGTATCCCAACTCGACGAGAAGACCTAGAATACGGCCGAAGAGAGCGCCTGCTGCTAGTGTAGGAATGAAGATGCCAGCTGGAAGCTTGATGCCGAAGCTGGAACGGGAAGGCTTTAGTCGCTAGGCATGAAGTTTTGTCTCTGGTCCGACCTACGTGATGACGGTGATCAATGCTTTCCCGATGAGGGCCAGAGTGAGAGTCTTCAAGAGAGGACCGACTTGTGCAGGGACTTGAGGACAGAAGCCATCTTGTGCGTTCTCCGTGTTGCACTCCGAGAACATCTCGTAGACCAGCTCGGTGCCGCCCATCTTCATGTACGGATTGAAGAAAGCGACAGCAACCGTGATGAAGCAGATGAGGGCGCACTCCAGGATTGGATGCCGTTTCAGAGAGGTTCCGTTTCGGACGCGCTTGGCTAGAAGAACAGTCAGTATACGTCTTCTCCTGCTGGTAAGTGCCATGGTGACGCTCACTCCATGCTATATTGGCCTTATTGAATAGAGCTCCGTAAAGGCCACCGAAAATGCCAAGCAGCGCAAACCCGAAGAGTTCCACCCAATGAAAGTCTTTGTCGTAAGTGACCTGTGAAGGAGAGTCAGATACCGCGCGTTGCAAATCACTGTCGCGATTCCTTCTTACCTCGAACAAGACGATCTTTCCACTTCCAAATGGATCCAAGAGCTTGAGCGTCACTGCAGCCACCATTGCACAAACGAAACTCCTGAACATAACTTTGGGTGGGAAGAAGTACCTGAAAGAACACATCAGCTACGCAACGGTATCTACTAGAAGCCTCAACGCACGATACTTCTTCCAAGCTGAAGAGCACGCCTCCTACGGGCGCTCCAAACGCAACAGCGACACCGGCTGCACACGCAGCAGAAAGCACTTCGCGCCTCTTGGCTTCATTGCGCTCGAACTTTGGAAAGAACCTGGTGGTAATGTTGCCAACGCAGGATGCGATGTGTACGAATGGTCCTTCCTGTTTGATTTATGTTGTCAGCACAGTTCACATCAAAGCTTTGACCTTCTCACCTTTCCGAGACTGAGACCGGAGCCGACTGCAAAACACAAGCCGACCGCTTTGGCAAGTCTGCAGCCTTCCGTTAGCAACCTTTAGGCCAAAGATGGGAAGATTGTGCTAGGCTCACAGTGTCCATGCACCTAATGAGCACATAAGATAAGCTATCAGTGCATGCACGGTAGCAGTTAATTGTAAATTCTCTCACCTAGATAACCTCGTATCACAAATCCAGATAACAGCGTCTTGATCTCCGGGATACCCGAGCCAGCAGCAAAGTACATAACCTTTCGAGGCGCGACGGTCGGAGCTGGGAAGGCATGCTTGCCAATGGGCGTCTTGTTGCCATCTTCCTCCTCTTCCTCGAGTAGTGATTGACTCAGCAGCGGCGCATCGATGCTAGCGCTAGCTGAATGCTTGAAGCGAGGTCGGGAAGGTTGTCTGGGCGAGAAATTGATGGATCCGTATGAGCGAACAGATGCGCTTCTAGGCAAGCGGACGTTGCCTTCGCTGAGATTGGGGAAGTCCGAGTCTTGTATCCCGAGAGATGCAGCATCGCTCTTTGCGTCCTTTCCGGAGACGACACTCGTGCTGGCAGATAGATAGATGGTGAGGATGCTGGCGAATGTGGCGAAAGAGACCTGTCGAGACGCTCTATGTCAGTATCATGGTTTCTGTTGAGCGTACAGATATATCACTCACTGCAAGCGCAATGTATACACCATACCCCACTATCCATCTAACCGGTTTGCTGCTGTCTTCCGCCAAGAGATTATCCCAGTGTCTCCAGGCGCTACAGAGCGGATCTCCTTCCGTGTTCCTACTCCATGTCTTCATGAAAGCAGTGGAAGCTATCACCGAGCGAACTACCGGCTTGCTATGGGCTAGCTTTTGTGTCAAGTTGATAGCCGGCGCGTCGATGTCTAGGCACGTGCAAAAACGCTTTGCCCTCCACCATGCAGTCGAGCAATAGCCGCCTTTCAAGTCGAAGAGCCACATCTCGAAGCTCACTACGCCTGCTGCGATGAATGCTGTGACGAGACCTATAATGAGAATGGCTATCCATCCTTGGAGCCTGTCCCATTGATTTGCTATGAAACCTCGGACACCTCGACGCGATCTGAGCTTGGAGATGCGCCAGTCCTCTTTGCATTGGTCGTGGAGCCAGTCTGAGAGGACGAAGGTGGGTCGATAGGTGTATATACATAGTTGTGAAAGGATGCAGTCAGCAATCTGCCGAGTCTTTGCGCATTACGTGCCTGCTGCAGCTCCTTGCCCTTAGCGTCTTGCCCTTGGGCGTGATAACAGGCGGACACTCGCTGACCGGAGAGAGTGAGCTCACCTATGGTAGTGAAGGACGAATACCATGTCCTGACACCATTGCCGACCTCCCCACTCAGCAGTGCATCCTTGTATTCCCTGTCGTAGCCTTTGTGATGATGCTGCCGAGTGATGACATCCTGTAGATAGGCTGATTTGCGGCGGAGCGAAGATTGACTTAATGCTCTGTTTAGAGAGGCCGGTATACGTAGCTTCGCCGGCGAAGCAGGCTCGCGCTGAGCCATGCTGGTAGGCAGTGCCAACAGATCACGAATGGTAGGAGAAGAAGGCTATCCAGGATTCACCGATACTGGTCTGATGTGATAATCAAGGTCACGTGCCTGCTAACAATCTACTTTACACAGATCATTGCGAAGCTTTAGATGTTGCCCCACGGCAAAGGCATCTGCTGCAATAGCCTTTAATGCCTTTAATGCCTTTGCCGTGGTGTAACAAGCATGCTGTCCAACAGCTGGTAGCAAGCAAAACCAGGGCCTATGTTGATGTCCGTGGCGTTTTTACCCAACTACATGAAATATCGGGTATATGAGAAAGGAGGCATTTTGCAGCATATGTTGATATTCTACAGAGTTAAGAAGATGTATCTATCTCGTGCTTGTATTGATCGAGTTGACCATTTGCTTCAAGTTGCTCGAGAGCTGGGAAGAAAATGAGGTTGGGCTACTTTGTTGAAGGTTGGCCTTGACATTGAGTTCTTGCTGGTATGCAACTGATCCATCTTTACTCTCATAGACGGATTTGTGCCAACTTCGCCTGCTTGTAAAAGAGCGGTTAAACAGATGGTGAAAGCAGCTCAGGCTGCCGGACACGAATGCATACCTATAGAGATGCCTGACCGTGAGTGCAACACTACAGGCCGGGCCAGTTTGACTCGAGACAGACCAGCTCTGGCTATAGAGGCGGGCAAAATCGCTACTCTGCCAATCCTCTGGGCAGAGTAGCCGTTTTACCCGCCTCTATAGCCAAAGCTTGCACGTTCTTTGCATTGCGTTCACGCCTAAGAATTTGCAAGCCTTGTAAAACATGGGCGTCTAATGAAGTATATTTGTCAGTTCTCGAAGCGCTGGAGATATTCACAGCTCTCGGGTCCGCCAACGGCTACAAGACTCTGGTTCTGGCCCTTGCTGCCAGAAGAGCCACGCGATGCCGCTCTCTTCTTGACCACACTAGGCCCGCGCCTTCCTGGCTGCCTCCGAAAAGCTGCAGCATGATGTGCAAAGACTGTGATGGGAGATGCAGCCATGGCTCGCTTGATTGACGTTTCAAGCGTTAAATTCGTGGAAGAGGTCTTCAAGTGGCAGGGTACGTCCCATGATTTCGTCGAGAAGGTGCGACACCGACTGTGGGGTGACCTCGCTCTTGACGCGACTATATGCAAGCGCTTTCATTTCTCCAACCGACCCTGTTGCTTGCTCATCCCTATCTCTGCTTTTAGGCCCGGTACAAGCGACTGCCTCTGTAAGCCATGGAGCTACCGAGGATCTGTCACCCTTGGCCATTCACACTATCTTTTGGAAGCAGTGGACTCCTCTAGGTGTAATACCGGTAACGCGAGTCCACCGTGAACTGGACCAGCTGCCTTCCGGATGGGATGAATTCTGCAAAAAGGCAGCCTCTCCATGGTTGAGCAAGAAGCTATATGGCGGAGTGTACGATGCAGATAAGATGTATGGCATTCCCATCGGAGTGTAGATTGTTGGACCAGCTTGACACGAAGAAAAAGTTCTGAAGATGATGAAGGCTTTGAATGATGCTCTAGATGACGTGCAGGGAAAGCAGTTCGGACCCGGACTTGCTGCAGAGTTCAAAGTAGCCAAAGCAGTGCATGTAGAGTAGATATTTGCTGGATTCAATAAAATAATGTCATGAATGTTCGAGTTGCAGCGCAGCAGAGCGAGACTACTGCGTACTCTCCGCATGTTGAAGTCGATCGGCGAGCTGGAGCGAAGAACCAGGTAATCTACACGTCTTCTATCTATCCAAATTATGAGTCTAACATTTAAGTGACCGGCCGCCCACTCACTGCTCTGCTCAAGTAAGAGTCGGACGCCATGTCCTTCTCTCGGCTTCTGCAGAATGCGCCATTCTATTCGCCTGCAAGAGCCAGCCCAAGCAGGAAGAGGGAAGCTGGTCCATCATCAGCACTCGAGAGGGTAAAGCGTGCGCGAGGAGCAAGGCCGCTGGTCGATCCATACGCGGCACTGCCAGCACCCGAATTCGACACCTTCGTCGACGATGTGTCTAGCAGAATTGTCAATGCTCTCACCTACGAGCCGAACAAAGACAGAAGAATACGGAGAGGATATGCAGATGACGAGGAGTACTGGATGGAGATGGGAGGGAAGCCCGGCGAGTTCGTAGGCAACCTGACACAAGAAGTTCAACATGGAGATGCTGTTGAAGCTGTCCCAGAGGAGCTGGATGCGGAAGAAGTCGATGCAGAGGATGTGGAAGATGCCATGTCTGAAGACGTCGTGGATGACATCGAGGCAGGCGAGAGCCTACCAGTCGACAAAGACATTCAGGAAGAACAAGCAGCAATGACAGAGCAGGAAGTTGACTCAATGTAAGCTGGCATGAGGACAATGCATATAAAAATATACATTGACAATGCCTTGACAGCCTCGAAAGCATTGCCGATCACCAGGCTCCTGCACCCTCAATACCCGCTTCTACAGACCCAGCATATACCAGCCAAGTGGCTGCTAGCAACCATCCAATAGCTTTCAACGGTACATATCCCGACCTTGCACCTCTCGACGAAGACGGCAGCTTACAGTCTGCTGCAGCTGCAAACGAGCAAGACATCCAAATTCAACCCGGCAATCTGTATCCTTCGCTTGACCAGCTACAAGTAGAAACAGCTCCACCCATCACTGTCAATGAAGACTATCAATTTGACCTGCTTCGTCAGTTCACTCACGATGGATTCAGTGGATATGCAGATTCTACGCCTGAATTCCTTACTACTCAATCCCATGGAATAGAAGATCTGCTTGAAATGGCAGAGAGAGATGCCGAAGAAGCGAACGAAGCTATACAGCATCTACAAGAAGAGGATGAAAGAGAGCAAGAGCTGGACGATGAATTGCTCGAAGAGATTCAGCGGACCGCGCGTCAAGACAGCATGCGGGTCGACTCTAGTGAGGAAGACATTGTTGTCCCACTTGACGAGGATGAGAACCAAGAAGAGGCAGACGTTGAGGAAGCCGAAGCCCCTTCCAGCCCAGAAAGTCTCGAGCTGCCGTCATCAAAGCAGAAGAGTGCGTCACGCGAGGCATCCGATGTGATTTCCATAGGCTCGACTTCTGACGAAGACGAAGAAGGGGATCAGGAAGACGAAGAAGAGGAGATTGACGGGGACAACGTTGCTATCGATTTAGAAGAAGAAGAGGAGGAGGAGGAAGAGAGCGAGGTGGAGGATGACAGTCTCGAAGTGACTCCACCTCCTGTCCAGCCAGTACACTCACCACATCGGCCAGGTCCATCAAGACAGCTTTTCGGCCAACTTGATGCACCGGTTCCCTCGCAAGCGCGGCTCATGTCACAAAAGCTGCGAAGACGCATGGACGAGGACGATCTCCGTACTTCTGGCTTCGACGAGGAAGACGCTCTAATAGCATCTGGATCCTCTGATGCATCTGATGAGCATGCTCGAGAATGGCAGCAATTCCGTCGCAAGGCTGGAAAGGGCCAACGGGCTCAGGATGAACAGGATGCTGCAGACCGCTATTTCGATGATGAGGAAGAAGGTGACGAGCACGAGCAGCATTCAGATCGTGATGACGAGGAGGAAGAAGAGAGCGATGAAGGGGGAAGTGAGGAAGACTATACAGCAAGAAGCTACCGGAAAATGGCAAAGCGAGCGGCCGCTGGCGAATTCGAGGATGAGCTGGACGATGACGCCGTGGCGGATGAAGAGCGCCAGGCTAGCCGTCTTGAGGCAGATCTCCACGAGCGTGTACCGATACCAGCGTTCATGAAGCGCGATGTAGAGACCGGCGAGTACGACCTGAGGATCGGTAGCAGTAGTGAGGCAGACGAGGAGGACTCTGAGGAAGAGCAAGCGACAGAGGACGAGATAGACCAGCAAGTCCACGATGATTCGCAAGAGGAGCTCAAGATAGAGGTCTTACAGGAGCAAGAGGTTGAGATTCAAGTAGACGAAGATCTGGAGGTGCTACAGACGGAGAATACTGCCGAGCCGGAAGATGTTGGTCTGACCAGCACGGAAGAGGTTGCCGGCACGGCAGACAAAGGCGCTGTCATTGACATGGCAGAGAACGCAGAGGCAGAGGCAGACGACATTATCGATTTGGCGCATTCAGATAACGGCATCGCGGATGCAGCAGCGCAAGCAAACGAAACGAGCACGAGGATCGATGTCAACGCGATACTCGAGACGTCAATCGCTGCTGATCAGCCTGCTCCGGCTCTACTCGACTTTGCAGGCCTTCCTCCTCTGCCACAGTCGCTCATGGATGTCGCAGATAACCTGGTAGACGAAGCGCTCGAGACTGTCCAGGATGCTTTCAATGGTGTAGACGAGGTCGTCCAAAATGCGGAGGAAGATATGATCAACGCAGTCCTGGAAGTCGAGCAAGCAGTATCAACAGATTCTGTCAATCTTCTGCCAGTAATGCAGGGGGATACGCAACCGCTTGAACCAGAAGAAGCACCCAAGCACAGGCGGAAAAGCCGAGAACCTAGCCTGCCAGCCCTCACGCGGACACCGCGGAAGTCCGTTGAACCCAAGCTGGTTGCATCAATTGGTGTATCACCAGAGCAATTCTCACTTTCACCAAAGCCATCTAGAAGTGGTAAAGCACGAGATGAGCCTTTGACGGCAGAAAGTCAAGCACCAGCTGAAATAGGTCCTTCAGAAGTGAAGTTGGCGGCTAAAGGTGACGATGCCGCTACTCCCTCCTTATTGGCGGAACTACCATCCTCATTCTCCAATCCCAATCAATCCAAAACAAACGCTGCTTTAAACGATGACAAAAGCTCTTCAGTCGGCGCAGTCGAGGACGCGATCTCCCACAATACTGGCGCTACAGCTCAATCAGGCTCCACACAATCGCTAAATTTTACTGAAGATCATCATCACGAGCCTCCACCGCCCGAACTCATGCAAGAGGAACACTCCTCAGGATCCCATGCAACGCGAACTCTCGAAGAACCAGTAGAAGGCATCGACCTCACAACGGACGAAATGGAAAATCACAGTGCAGACGGCGGAGAGGCGGAAGAGCGTCCGGAGACCGCCTACTTTACAGAAGATCATCACCATGAACCACCTCCACCTGAACTTACACAGGAGGAGCACTCTCCGGCTGATCATGCAGCGGGTGTCGATGACGAGCCGATGAAGGGCATCGATCTTACGACGGATGAAATGGAGAACCATAGTGCAAATGTGGAACAAGCGGCAGAGCAGCCGAAGGAAGCGTATTTTACAGAAGATCATCATTTCGAGCCACCTCCGCCCGAACTGCAGGAAGACAGCGAACCTAAAATTGGGGAAGAGATCCTGCTTGATGTGAAACCTCTGGATGGTGTCGATATGACTACCGACGAGATGGAGCAGCATAGTGCGGGTGAGGAAGAAAGGAGACCTGTTCACGAAATTGGATACGTCGAGCAGCACTTGTTCGAGCCACCAGCGCTTCCATCGCAGACAGAGGCAACAGACATCACAGTCGCGCCGACTGTGGCACCGTCGTCGTCGATACAAGCACCCGAGGCGCTGCCGAATAACGAGGTAGCGTCTGCAAGCTCAGCCTCTCTGCATGAGCAGCCAATTCAAGTCGCGGAAGATCCTGCGATAATCAAAGACGTTCCGACTTCACAGTCAATAGCCGCTGCTTCTTCCGAGCCGTCCAAAGTACCCGAAGCCGACACTCCGTCCGCATCCACTTCCACAAAAGAAACCGGCACACCTTCACGCACTTTCAATGTCATCAAACCAGGTCTTTGGGATCCTTCAACACCTATTAGGTTCGGCGGACGAAGCTTGGAAGCTGCTGTTCGCGAAGCGTATTATGACCCTGACCGATCCGAAAACTTGAAGAAGAGCCTGGAGGCAGACGAATCCACATCAACACAGGCTCCGCGGGAAGGTACAAGTTCGCTGTCCGATGATGCTATCAAGGCAGAAGCGGATTTCGTGCCATTACCAACCGAAAATAACACGATGGAGGAGGAGGAGGGGGAAACGGATGAGGATATACAGGCCGCTCTCATCTCATCGCCGGGCATCAGACAACCAGATGGCAGTCTTACCGAAGCTGTGCAGGAGGGAGACTATGTGAGTAAATAGCTTGGGCATCGGTGCTGCAGAAACCACATTGACTTTCCCTGCTGTTCAGATTGGCGATACAGTAACGGATGCTCTCATCGAAGATTCCGAGCTACCTCCCTTGGAGCCCGAAGTCCTACAAACACTGGAAGACTCGGAGGCAGGTTGTCTAGAAGCGTCATCATCAACATCAAGAGCAGGTTCAACAGCGTCACTGGATCTTCAGCCTGAAGAGTCTTCGGATGTATCAAAAGCCCAAGCTCCCATATCTTTGCCTGTCGTACACGTGGAATCGTCGTCCGAAGATAGTGATGACGACCACCATGTTGCAACTTCGCTCTTGCGGGCACGAACTCAAACAACCACAAGACGAAGCAAAACGCCTGTTGAGACTCGTCGAGGAAGGAGCCGTATTAGGACTGTGGGAGCTGCCAGTGGCAAAGGCAAGGGGCGTGCCATTCCTGAGGTAGACGAGGAGGAAGGTCAGGCCGAACCTACCGATGATGATGAGACAGCAATGGAGGAGGAGGGGACTGAGCAAACAAACGAGCGTGCCACTACACCGGAGAAAGACAGTCACGGGCGCAATATGATCACGACGGTCATTGTACCTGGCAGTCCGATAGCAGCAACGACACCCATGGAAGAGTTGGAAGTCTCAGCGATGCTTGCGCCCCGTCCTTCGCAGCCTCGTTTCCACAGACACGGCACAAGTGGGAGCATACATGTCCTAAGCCCACCTTCAAGACGACGCAAGCTATCACCCTCATCGAGATCATCCACCTCCAGAACATCAGCCGAGCCAATGCCTGGCTCTTCAGCCGCTCCAGTGCATCCTGATGCCGAACATCCTTCACAAACTACATCAGGCTCGCCTATTCAGACTCGGTCTCAATGCACCTATCGCAAGCTGATGATTCCCAATCCATACCTGGGAAGTATAAACACGCCAGGAAGACGCATAAGTACACGTCTTGCAAGAGCAGCGGGAGAAGCATCAAACGAAACAAATCAAGAATACCCATCTTCGTTCGTTTTCCTGGTTCCTGGCTGTGTCACCGCGGATCGGAAAGAACAGATGCAGGAGGGCGGTATTGTAGATCTCGGAGTCGCTAGCGTCGAAGAAGAAGGATCCGCTATGGCACTACAGTCAAGTGAGGAGAATGAGTCTGGCCTACATGTGGAGGGTCTACCGGACTCAGTGGTGCAGAGCTTGGTTCGCGTAGTTGGACTAGAGATGTTCAGGTATGTTGAGCTCTATTCAGACTATGAAGTACATGACTGATGCATCAGTCTTACAGGGAGGGCGATTGTGAGATTCTCGCGCCGCTACTACCGCAAGGATCGCTCAGTCCAGCGAGAAATGGTAACGGTACTGAGCGAAAACGGCGGCGCGAGTCTGACATGATGAGCCCGCCAGGTACGAACAAGCGGCTGAGATAGAGGAGAGGTTGTGCAGTCGCCTTGGGTAGTACATGTGGTAACTCTACAAGAAACACGTAACCGAAGTGTAACCCTTTTCATAAATCCGGAGTTATCGGGAATTGCCACTATTCATTGCCGTGCATTTGTTGCGTTTTGTTTCTTTTGGCTTTTGGCCCAAGCATCGTATGATATTCTGAGGGAAGTTTGCTTGAAGGAGCGTAGGAGAGCGATAGACAGGCACGCTACTGTCTGGACTACCGACGACAGATTCCATCATGGTGGTCACTCGCTCCAAGTCGATAGCGCAGCTGAATGGCAATGGCGTGCATGTCGAGAAGAAGCAGCAACAGCAACTCGATGGAGGCGGACATCGACAGGAAGATCGAGTGAATGGAAGTGCAGCAAATGGACATGTCAAGCAAGCCAAAGCTGGCAATGGATCAGCAATGGTCCAGCCAGCCTACGATCCAGCGCCCAGAACGCATCATTACGAGTTCCTAGGTCCTCCAGGCGCGCTTGGGATCTCACTTCTCGTTCCTGTGTTCACCTACTTTTTCGCATTCGGATGCGATGAGCGAGGCTGTCCTTCAATGCCTGTTGGTCCTTTCCTACGTGAAGGTCTCAAGCAGATGCAGACTTGGCAATTCTACGCGGATCTCTGGGATACAAAAGCTTCAATTGCCTATCTGGCTTGGTATGCATGGTGTGTCGTATGCTGGGCTATCCTTCCAGGACAATGGCTGGAAGGAACGACCCTGAGGAATGGAGAGAAGCTATGGTACAAGATCAATGGTGAGCAGCGCCTCTCTGCCTTTTTACGGCATTGCAATACTCGCGTACTGATGTTACCGCTCGACTTTTGTTGCATGAAACCCGGCACGTGACGCAATAGCCTTCCAGACCTTCGTTGCGACAATGGCTGCAATGGGCGCCATATACTTCCTCTATGGCCTACAGCCATTCCTCTTCGCGTATGATCACTGGGTCGGCTTGTGTACAGCATCTCTCCTGATGTCTATCGTCCAGGTATGTGCTTTCGGTCGCAGTCGTGCCAATCCAGCGTGCACAGATTAAGAGCTGATACTCGCAAGCATCATCAGGCAACATACTGCTATGCCATGTCTTTTATACCCGGAACCATGCTCTCCACTGGTGGGAACACAGGCAACGTGCTATATGATGTGCGTAGTGGCTCTATATGCTTCCAGACATCTGCTAAGCATTCCTTCCCTTCGCATACAGTGGTTCATTGGACGCAATCTGAATCCGCGAATCGGTATCTTCGACATCAAGACCTTCAAGTGAGTTAGTCTACATCCTTCAAAGGCATGCCATATCTGATAACTATGCTTTCCACCTGTAGCGAGTTACGACCCGGCTTGATTCTCTGGATGATCCTCGACATCTGCATGGCCGTGAAGCAATACACCCTCATTGGCCGCATCACAGATAGCATGATTCTCGTACAAATCTTCCAAGCAATCTACGTCTTCGACGCAATGTACAACGAAGCTGGCATTCTGACACAAATGGACATTACGACAGATGGATTTGGATTCATGCTAGCTGTTGGAGATCTACTTTGGGTCACGTTCACATATGGGCTACAGACCAGATATCTAGCGCTCTATCCTGTCGATCTGGGATGGTTCTGGACTAGCGCTATCGTCGCTACCAATTGCCTAGGGTACTACATCTTTAGAGTCAGCAATGCCGAGAAGAACGACTTTAGGAACGGCAAGAATCCAAAGAGTGAGCATCCTTTTTCACCTGCTGTAATACCCTCTATCTTGCTCATGCACATCTTGATTCTCTCCTGTAGACCTGCAGTACATGAAGACCGAGCGAGGCACAAACCTACTCACAAGCGGGTGGTGGGGAGTGAGCCGGCATCCAAATTACGTAGGTTTATATAGTCCCATCGCTATCTGCCTTTGCTGATTCCCCCTACTGTTAACAGCTTGGCGACTGGATTATGGCTTGGGCATGGTGCCTGCCGACAGGTTGGAATACACCGATAACCTATTATTACGTGATATACTTTGGGATTCTACTCGCACATAGACAAAATAGAGATGATGAAGCTTGCAAAGCGAAGTAAGTCGATACAACAACATCACATCAAATGCCTGTTGTCAGAAAGGGCGCTAATCTTGTTCCCGTCCTTTCCTTAGATACGGTAAAGATTGGGATAAGTACTGCAAGATCGTGAAGTGGAAGATCATCCCTGGGCTGTACTAGATTCTGGCGGTAGACACCTGTATAGAACCGGATACATCGTGCAGTGACCGACACGTTCTTTGACAAGTTACCCGACCTGGGTAGATCTGCCTGTGCTGTCTTGCTACTTGCTTGCTGCAGAGTCTTCGCCCGACGATGCGGGTTCCAGTGTGTTGTGTGACTGCGCGCGTCCGGATATGCGGTCTTGTCTTGGCTTTGCTTGCAAGGCTGCACGAGGAGTGCACGTCGAGCCCTCCTTTCTTCGTGACTGGAATGTTGCTTCCTCCCATGCTGGATTTGCTTCCAGTCAGGTCTAGTAGCTGATCTGAGATTCAAGCTTGATCTTTTCCTTTTCTAACGCCTTCTTGACTATCTGCTCTATTTCCGCAACTCTGGTTTTTGCCATACCGATTACTCGCATGATGTTTGCGACTGAGACTGGTTCTCCTCCATCTTTTGTCAAGACACAGATCTCATTTTGCGGGTTGATGGTCAAGGTTAAGGTTCCTGTACATAGTTGTGTTTCCAGTAACGAAGGATCCAGGACGATGCTAGGGCAAAAAGGAGACTATCAGATGGTGCACGGACAGGGGAGGAACATACATTGACATACATTGACCCAAATGTAGCAAATGATATGCAGTATGGGGAGTGATGCAAGGAAAGAGGAACGGGTACTCGCTCCTCGACAGAGTGCTGAGCAAGCATGAATGTCAGAACCGTTGCTCTTCCTAACACAGACAGGGTTTACTCACTATTGTAACGTCTGTTCCCTCTATCGTGACCTCTGGCTTCCTGAAATGCCGTAATGCAGCAACGCAGCCTATACTTGCACAGTCGAGCATATTGCCTTCGTCATTGACGCAGTGCACGTCCAAGCGGATTTGCCAGACCTGAAGCGTAAAGATCAGCATTCTGGAACGTCACATTGGGATTGAATAGTCTAATGTATCTACCTTCTGACCAGCTAGGATGCATAAACTCTCTCTATCGACGACTTCGCTTCGCCTGATCGCTTTTTCGAGTGCACGGCTGAGCTGAACTTCAGCTGGACCAGGTCTTGAGGACAGAAGCAAAGGAGTCGGCAGAATTATGAGTTGTGATTGATGACAAGACGTCAGCAAGGCTTTTCCAGTGCAGTGTGCGGTTGCTCTGCTCACCTGCCACCAGCTTCATAATTGCTGCCAGCGATAGGCGAGATCTCCGTTTGCAGTACGACGAAGCCTTCGAAGGGCCGCTCGTCCCTAGGCTTGACTATATCTGCAGTTACTTGCACAAGTACTCTCGTTGCTCCTCCCAGTATCACTTCCACCCCTCCGTATGCATTTCCGAACTTGACTTCCAGCTTGCGTGCATCGAGCAGCTGTCTTCCGTCCACTCGTAGTGATTGCTCCTTCAGTGTGTTGAGCACGAAGTCGTGCTCTATCGTCGCTGGATTTGGTAAGCGAGGCATTGTGAGATGCGTTGTTGGTGGGAAGGAGTCCACCGCCGTCAGCGCTTAAAGCACACACCTCATATCATAATACTTCAAGTAAGATCATTTCGCGGCACGTGCAAATTGCTCGGTCAGGCAAAGAAGTAAGATTTACGCTTGGAGTAAAGATTACTTGTCAGAGTTCATACAAAGTGTGACGACAATCGACTCATGGTACTACGCTGAACGCTGACTACCCAGAATGACCCGTGAAAAGCTAGAATGCAAGGACAGAGAAGAAGAGCGAAAACGGATACAGAGAATAACAAGCCAGGATGTGCCAGATCTTTCATTAGTTCTCGTAGTCTGGGTGAACGTAGAGTATCGGTACTGCGGATTGACTCTCCTCTTGTGTATCTTCCGATTGCAGTCCCTGTCCAACGAGCTCAAGGAGCTGCTTCTCCTTGATCAGCTTGGAGATGACCTTCTCGCAAAGTGCCTGTTCTGTCTCCAATTCTTCGACGGTTTGGATCTCATTCTCCCTTTGTTCCAGATACCATGTCACGATTTCAGGTCTTGCAACACCCTCCCCTATTTCGCGTTCCATTTCGGACAATTTGAGGACGATGAGGGACTTCATCATTTGATACTTGTCGTACGAAATGGTAAGCTTCTTCTTCTTTGGTGGAATCGCTGAAGCAGGTAGTACGTCTGCTGATGGCGTTGTACCGTTGACACCGTTCGCGCCCGATGGACCCGGTGTGGGCTGATGTGCGAGAGGTGACGCTGGCCCTGCTAGTCCGCGCGTGGGCGTTGAGACTGGACCTGGCGCCGATGATTGAGGTACGGCAATATCTTCGCTCATGTCACCATCTCCGTTTACGTGACCATTCGTGCCGTTGGCGCCGTTCGCTTGAGGAGCATCAACCTCATCCTCTTCGTCATCGATATCGATATCGTCCTTCTCGACATGAATGATGGATTGTCGGAGCAAGCTGTAGGCTTCGCGGACCATGGCAGGTGTGATCTAAAGAGGAATGAGGATATCAGACCAAGTCCCATTGCTGCCTAAAGCAGAAAGATAGCATGCTCACCTCTGTCATACAATTCGCGCGAGCAATAGCCTCACTCAGACGAATCATACTCTCGAGCTGACGGACGGTGATGCGGTAAGAGTTCCTGCCATGACCGGTCGAGTCGTCTTGCCTCAATGCCCGGTACTTGTCTACGATGACCTTCGAGGCTGCCGGTGTGAGCTGCAGGAAGGTCTTAAGCATCAGTTTTCTGACGCGTTTGCAAAAAAATAAACTGAAACTCACCTTAGGCTTAAATGTTCTGGCATATCGGATATACCGTTGAAGAGCGTCGGTAGAGAACTCCGGCGTGATAGCAGCATCCTTATGTTGATGAAGATTGACAATATGGGTTGCCAATGCCAGATCTGTGTCCTCATTGCACTCGTCCAGAACGACAAAGAACAAATCGAAACGCGACATGATAGGCGCCGTCATTGCAACATTCGCTCTTAAGGAAGTCTTTCGGTTGTATCTTCCACCAATAGGATTGGCAGCTGCCAAGATTGAAGTTCGAGCATTTAACGTAGCTTGAATACCAGCTTTTGCAATTGAGATAGTTTGCTGTTCCATAGCTTCGTGAATGGCAACTTGATCCGCTAGATCCATCTTATCGAATTCATCAATGCAGCAGATACCATTGTCTGCTAACATCAAAGCTCCAGCTTCGATTGTAAATTCTCCAGTCTCTTCGTCCTTCACTACGGCTGCTGTGAGACCGGCTGCTGAGGATGCCTTGCCGGAAGTATAGACTGAGCGTGGTAAGAATCCGCACACATATCTACCAAAAGCAAATTCAGTTCAGATCTAAGAAATGAAGATGTCGGGACGAAGCTGATACTCACTTCAGGAACTGAGATTTGCTTGTAGACGGGTCACCAACAATGCAAATGTTCAGATCACCACGAAGATGAATACCTTCTCCCGTCTCTTTATGCACACCTCCCATCAGTTGAAGCAAGATACCCTTCTTGACGATTTCATGTCCATATACGGTAGGTGCAATACTTCCAACAAGCCGTGAGTAGATGTGATCGCCGTGAACCATTTCTTTCAGCTCGTCAATCTCTTCTGAGGTAAGCGACGAAAGGAACTCTTCCCGGTTTGCTTCTGCATTTGCGTCTTCCTCTCCTCGAATGTTCGTTGAACCAGCCTAGAAACAGGATTATCAGTTCATGTTTAGGCTTCAAGGAATGGGAGAGGGATAATAAGTATACCTTCGCATCTCCACTTTGCGCCATGCAAGCCAAGAATGCAGTCTTGTAAGTCAAATCTCTGACACCAAGCTGTTTCAAACCGCCAACACCCATGTTTGAGCCAAGAGTACCAGCTCCACGACCACCTGCACCAGCTTGTCTGATCATCTCAGCATTCACGCCGGGTAATCCGAGTTGAGCAACATCAGGGACAACAATAAACGTTCCTGTGAAGACGCATTTATCTCCTGCTTTCGCTCTTTCTACGATTTCACCTCGAAGAATTACATCCAGCCTTAAAAGACAGGCTTCATTAGCTGACTTCAAAAACGTATAAGTCTGGCAAGGAATTTGGCTTACGATCTTGGCATGCTACCTGTCGGGATCTCATTGGAATTCTCCTGTATCCGGACCTTTTGCCAGTCGTTAAACTTGCTTTGTTCGATGGCTAATTTCCAATTCGATCTGTTCATGCACGTTACATTCGGGCATACATTTGGCTGTAAGAAGAACGGAACCAGCATGAAAGGTTCGATTTCAGTAACTGGTAATTAAGTGCATCTCGGGTGTGACGGTACCAAACTTACCTCTGTGAACCTGAATTGCTGCTCTACATCCTTAACCATGGTCTTGCATTCTTGGCATACGAAAGCTCCATATATGAGTTCAGGTCTGACTTCACTCGTACGCGTGACCGTTCCGCTAACACTGAGCAGAGTACCAATTCTCTCCGTTCTCAAGTCTCTGATTGTTGAAACTGCATCTAAGTTGTAGAAAGCAATACTGAATTCACGCGTTGTGAGACCTGATGATGCTGTGCTGCTGCTGTGTGAATTGACATAGAGATATTCAGGTGCGTATTTCTTGACAAGGTTCTGGAGAGCTAAGCGGAGGTAGGGTAGGAAGCTGTAACAAATCAAAGTCAGTTGGACTACTCTTTATCGTCGATGAGATTGCTTTGCAAGACAAGTCTAGACACACCGGTAGTATTGCTCTGCAATCGCGCGTGCCAGCACGTTCTCAGCTGCACTGAGATGCGCAAAATCGACATATAGCGTAGTCAGTTCGAAGTCCTTCATTCCAGTGATCTGCTCAATGTAGTAGAAGCGTTCCCCTTCCTCTTCATCGCCTTGACTGGAAGCTCTACTGCTTGTGGACGGTGCGCCTTCTTCCTCTTTGTAGCTGCCAGACAAGACGTGTTAGTCTGGCCGAACTCCTGACAGAGGGCATTTCGAGTGAAGGGACTTACCTCTCTAGGAAATGCTCAAAGCTCTCTCTAACCTTCTCTCCAGTCTGGTCGCTGACAGGTGGGATGTCGTCGATGTTTCTCAAATTGCGAGCTCTTGGACCGCGGTTGCCTGCTCTGCCAGCACCTTCTTCAGCAGCTTCATCGGGTCGTTCTCTATCGCCATCTCGGTCACCATGTCCCCCACGAACGCCGTTCGCACCACCTCCATTCGCTCGTGCTCTTACATTGTTCGGTGTAGGCGCATCGCTCTCTGATGCTATCGATTGTCCTCCTGCAGAACTGCTGGGCAGTCCACCGATGTTGCCGACTGCAGCACCATTTGCTCTGCGTGGACCAGGCGAAGACGGAAAGCCTTGTGAGGATGACATGTCTATGCTCCTCGATATTGATGCTGTTGCTAGATGAGTGCAAGTGTAAAAAGCAAGGTGTGTATACGCGTTCATAAACGCGTAAATCAGTTTTCGATCGCGTTCAGTGTCCGCAGACGGGCTTTGCTCTGGCCATCCTTTCACTACTACATGGTATTGTGCACGTTACAACGTTCTGGTGGAGATACTCATGCTGGAGACCTTGCTGCTTCCCTCGTTACAAAGCCTGGTTCGTTCTCAGTGGAGACGCCTCAGCAAACCGCATAAGCCTGACCCAAATGTGCGAATGGACCTCCGTTGGTAGAGCAAAACACACAGTGCCCGTCCAGGATTTGCGATACCAGATACCTGTTGGATGACTCATTTGTTACTTCTGCGTCGAGCATTTAGGAGGCTGTATATTTCTCGTATCAAGAACATGGCGGTCCTCCAAATACCGAGATCTCGCTGGTGCCGACTGAGAATTTACTTCGTCGGACACGGTGATAGAGGCATTCGTCATGCTGGAGCCAGACAACGTCTATGCCTGCTTAGCACAACACGGCAATACTATTCTCTTATCATCAGCGGAAGCTTTCAGCAGCTATTCACGAAGAATCTGGGTCAGCGACCATAACACGAACAAAGGCCTTTCCCGATGACTTCCAGACGGCTTACTCAACAAAGCTAAGGCATCACGCAGCATAAAGCAACCAGCATTCTGCAGATCCGAACCACGTCGGTTTGATATCGAGCCATATATACGGCTAGCTGAGTCGCCTTTGTTCTCCCAAAAACTCCGGATCTGTGCGACCGCACGGTTCCTACATTCCCTGCCAGATCCTGTACCTGACTGCCTGTCGACATGCCTGCCATGCCTCTATGCAGACCTCGAGCTTCTGAGATGTCGCCTATTCCATATGGAAGTTCGACTGGTACGGGATACACGGATGGCGTGTAGTACGGTGGCTGCGCAATGTGCTGTCCCAGTAAGCGTCTATTCGGAGATTTCACCGGTACCTAATCACAGGATGCCATTGTGATGTCGAAGAAGCTCTCGGAAGGCACACGAGGACGTTCGCGTTGGATAGCCTACTGAAGTCGGTTAACGGACATTTCCGGCAATCAGCCTTCATCAGGAACATCATGATTCCACGCTGAAATAGTGATCCTAGATCGTCGTGGGCGAATCTGTTATCAGGTACATAAGGACATCTCCTTCGATGTGCGAGAAGCCTTTGTTATCTAGAAAATTGTCAGAGGAAACAGCCTCTTCTTGTGTGCTGTAAATAACAGATCTAGACTTTCGACTTTCCCTTCCTTCCTCCAGCACAACCCTGCTCCTCCTTTCCCACAATACCGTACTCCTAAAGCTTATTTCCTCCAACATTTCACCACCAAGTCGGTGATTGCGCTTCGAGTTGTCATCAGCCCGAGAAGACCTGCTTACACACACCTACCTGTCAGGTAAGCTTTCACTCCACGTCGAATTGTTGAACCTCGTCTCCCGACTGACTCATCTCTTCTCACTAGGAGCCGCTTCGCCGTGCTGCTGTCCGCCGCTGCAGTAGTGAAATACAGCCATGCCGCCATTATATCGCGTGGCGACTACAGACACCTTCGACTCCGAAACAAGCTTGGAAACAGTGCAGGAAACTGAAGTATCGGAAGATTTACTGTCCACCTGTGACTCGTACACAGACTCCCCCAGTCTTTCCTCTACCTACTCCACTAGTCCTGGCACGCCTTCCTCCTCTCAGTCAACGTTCTCAATACCAGACGAACCATGGCGGAAGGCGAAACATATCATTCAACTTGGAGGAGTGCCAGCAAATGATTGGGGGTATGACCTGTACCATTCTGAATCGAGACAGAGTAATTCTTCTTCGTTGAAGCCCAAGTCTGTCAAGTCATCAAAAGGGTTCGGATTCTCAAGGAAGAAGAGCGTGAGCGACCTCACACCTGGTCTCGCACAATTCGAACCTTTTAGAGTACGCTCGACGCCTCAAGTGCCTTCCAGACAGACTGTTCCTTTGACCCTCAATCAACTCGACATCCTGCGAGCAGCACAAGTCAGTCGACCCGATGTTCCACCACCGCGGCAGCCAGCACCGCACCAGTCGAGGTTGGCTGCTCTTGCCAAGTTCGGACATAAAGAGCAAGTGACAGGAGCCGTTAAGTTGGTTGTGCGGAGTAAGGGAGATGAAGGAGATGCTGGGGCTGATGACAACGTTGATGCCGAGTCCGTATTCACGACCATCACCACGACATCCACCTCTTCGGATGGTTCGGGTATCGTCCCGGTATATGGAAGAGGAGGAGCTGGTCGCTCTGCAGGTGCTAGAGTGACGACACGCACCTATGGCTCGATGAATGAATTGGCAGCAAGTGGAGGGATGCACTCAACAGACGAGCTCCGCTTTCGCGATGACATTCAACTCGAACAGTCTCGAGGCTCGAAAACTTCAGGGACTTCAGGTGGGAAAGCATTTCTAGGTAGGATTTTGGGTAGTGATAGTAATTGTTCTCAACAAGCAGATAGTGGCAGCTCTCCATTTGGCAGTGTGGGATATCGGAAATCTCCAACGGACGATAACCTTTCGAACCTGGCTGCCTCAAGTTCTAGAGATTCTTTGGCGACAATTCACTCGTCTCCGTCTCAGGCACCTGCAAAAGTAATGGCCTACGGTAGAGGTGGTGCTTCGAGAAAGCCTCTTGCTGTCCTAGACAAGGAGAAGAGAGTGGAAGAAACGGAGAAGCCAAAGAGTCGTACTGCAACTCTGATGAGCTCGATGAGAAAGGGAGAGAAATCGAATGCATCCAAGGTGGTACCGGATGAAAAAGCAGAAGCACTTCCTGCATACGGGCGCGGTGGCTTTGCCAGGAAGACTAAGCATCAATGAACAGTAGCACTGTATGATCTCGAATATCTTGAGGTGCAGTCTATGGAAGTCTCATCTTGTACTATACCAGCATTCGGATCATGTTAGCTCGCGTACCTCTTAGCAACCCGAGGAGCAGACCCATAGCACCGTAATCATAAGCTGTACTACGCAAAGACTGTGACACCCTTGACCGGCTGTGCACCTCCGCTCAGCTATCTCTTGCGGCATATCTGAGTTGAGAGGGTGCGCCTCGACACTCACCTCGATGATGTCGCCGCACCTTTTATCTCCTCTTACTCTTGCGCCGACATCAACGACACGGCTTGGAGGGAACCACGCAGCCATGAGTGCGATGGAGACGGTGCTTGCTGCATTGCAGACGCTGTATACTGATCCCAAGCCAGAAGCAAAGCAGCAAGCGAACGAATGGCTCCAAAACTTTCAGAAAGAGGTACGCTTGTAGTCTGTTCTGAAGGTTGCGTAAGTTGAAGATAAAGCTGACCAGCGTGATTGTGCAACCCAACAGCCAGAAGCATGGGAGACTGCCAATGTCATCTTGTCGTCTGCTGATGCTCCTGCTGAGCCGAAGCTCTTTGCTGCTCAGACATTCCGTGCAAAGGCAAGCCAGCATACTCCATCATCAATTCAGATTTCATCGATAGCCACTGCCGGATGGTTTCATCTATTGCAAACTATAAAGCAGCTATTGGTGATCTGGTATGTCCTATGCAGCACATCTGCTAACTTTGTGACTTTCCTTTCATGCCCTGTCGTTATTGCCTGTCGACAATGTTAACAGATCATATACGACCTCGACCAGCTGCCGCAAGACCACCGGATACCATTACGAGATACGATTGTAGCAGCTCTCAAGCACGCATCAGCATCTGGATCCAAGGTCATCATCACTCAACTCGCCCTAGCTTTGGCAGATCTACTGCTTCAACTGCCAGAATGGACAAACGGCCTACAAGACATGATCGACCAGTTTGGCAAAACACCTGAAACCGTTCCTGCCTTGCTGGATTTCCTGAAGGTCTTGCCTCAAGAGAACATGTCTAATGTTAGGATACGTATTACGGTGGGTTGCAATCCTAGCCAAATTCCGAGTTGGCAACAAAAAAGCTCATCAATGTACATCTTTCACAGAACCCCGACTGGAGGACAGAAACAACTGGTACTGAGGTGCTCAACCTCATTGGCATGTACTTTCAAGCTCCAGGCGTAACATCAGCTGTTCGAGCAGCGACCCTCAAAGTACTCATGAGCTGGCTGCGAGCTGGTGAAATGGTACCCTCAGCAATCCAACAATCCCCCTTCTTCAACTTCATCTTCGAATCACTAGCATCAGAAGCGCTGTTTGACGACTCGGTAGATCTACTAGTTGATCTCATCCACGAAACGCAAGAGATAGCAGACAACATGGAACCTATTCAAGCGATAGTACCGCGACTGCCACCCTTACGGCAAGCTCTAGCACAAGCTGTCGAGGCGGAAGACACAGAAACAGTTCGAGGATATTGCAGAATCTTCGTCGAAGCAGGAGAGTGCTATGCTCAGCTTATGTTACAGCACCCCGCGGAGTTTATGCCCATTGTGGAGGCAATTGCGGATTGTTCGGCGTATTCAGATCTGGAAGTTGTGACTATCACTCTCAATTTCTGGTGGAAACTGGCTGTTGGACTACGAAAAGGAGGATTCGTCGATGATCCTGCGTGCCAGCCATTCCTGGAAGTCATCGCTCGACTAGTGGACACTGTCATACAGCATCTGCGGTATCCAGACGATGCGGAGAGCTTGACGGGACAAGACAGAGACGACTTCCGAGACTTCAGGCATGATATTGGAAATACTCTCAAAGACTGCTGCTCGGTATTAGGGTCAACAGCATGTCTGGCAAGATCATTTGCTGCACTAGAAGCAGAAGTCGCGAAAGGACAAGCTGGTCAATGGCAAGTCATCGAAGCGGCTCTATTTAGCATACGCACAATGGGAGCCAAAGTCGATTTGCAGGAGAGCGTCGTCATGCCCAAGCTGTTTGAAGCGATACCTCAGCTGCCGCAAACGAACACCAAGGTTCGATACTCGGCTACGTTGGTGGTAGGACGCTACACGGAATGGCTGTCGGAACATGCAGAGTACTTACCGAAGATGATGGACTATGTATTCTCTGGTTTTAACGTCGGCGATGCAGATGTCACGACCGCAAGCGCTTCCGCTCTGAAATACCTGTGCAAGGACTGCAGCTCTGTGAGTTTTGAACCTCAGCTGTCCCTTTACATGGAATTGGAGACGTAGACTGACCGAACTTCATCACAGCATCTCTTTGGGTATCTGCCCGCGCTCTTCGACTTCGTGCAGCAGCACGCCTCAGCGCTGCATCGAGAAGACCTGATAGACATCTATTCTGGCTACGCCGATATCATAGCAAAGATGCCTCCCAATGATGCGATCAATGCACTTCAGACATTCTGCACTCCACTTGTCGGCCGCTTGCAGGGACTCGTCAGTCCGTCCACGACTGGAGCGAAACCAGACGTCGCCAGCGCTACGCGTGAGCTTTTCGTCTCTCCGACAAACATCGCTCTATAACTAACTTTCTCAACAGACGCACTTGAGCAAATCAACATCCTGCTTGAAGCCAACTCACACCTAGCCGAAGACTTGCCACCTACATGTGCGAACATAGCAAACGAAATATGGCAAATAATCGCACAAGTTCTGCAAACCCACTCGGAAGTAGCACTTTTAGAGACGCTGTGCTCAACACTGCGGAGAGGCCTACTGTTATTCGGAAAGCTCGCACTACCTCTGGTCCCCTCTCTTCTAGACACCATGGCCGCGTCATTCGAAAGAACGGGGGTCAGCGGATTTATCTGGATTACGGGCAAGGCTGCCGACCTTGTCAGACTGCCTGAAGCTCAAGAACATGCTGAAGGCTTAGAGTCCCATCTGAAGACGGCATTTGAACGAATCACGAACAAGATTGTTCAGCTGCTCAACAAGAGCTCGCTGGATGATATTCAGGATTGTAAGGCTGTATTGTCTATGACCATCCGCATCTGCATCTGGACAGAGAGCTGATCTTGAGCTTATCCGTTAACAGGCATCGAAGACTATGCGCATCTGATCAAGAATCTCGCAGATCAATCACCCAGCATCCTTTTCCTATCGCCCGCCTTTTCCAGCGCCATCCAAATTGCCATCTCCGCCGTCAATCTGCTCAACCCCAATGTATCCCACGATGGTCTTGATGCCGTACGCGTGATCATCGGACACGACGCGCTCAACACACAGAATGCACAAGCATATGGTGGATCCTCTTACCTATCACCTAAGGATCAAGCCAACCTGCCCGCATTTGCTGCCGCGATCCGCCAAGTTATCTCAGGCGAGAATGCAGGACAACAGCTGGTACAGATCCTGCTTACAAGACTAGTGACAGATTTTCATGAGGACAATGCACCGATGAGTATCACCATCGCGAGACTGTTGACTCAGTCATTTACTCAGGAAATGGCAACGTGGATACCGGCGGCAGTACAGAGCTTGCCGCCGAAAGCCATCAAAGATGCCGAACGTGATAAGTTCCTTGCTGGATGCAGTAAGGCTTTACAAGAGGGTAATCCAAACGCTATGCGTAGTGCGTGGGTACAGCTAGATCGCGCCTCTCGGAAAGAACGAGAGAGGAAGAGTTTAGCGGATGCGAGGGTATGATGGAGAGTCAGGCAAGATGATAGTACAAGTACGAAGGATGAGAGTCATCAAGGAATGATGCTCAAGTAATTAACGAGCAGAGTAATTGTCTTATAATCGAGATACGAGACGTGTTGTTGTGAACATTATGAAAAACAAAGGGAGTAGATGGAATGGGACTAGACTTAGAAGGAGGATTAGCCTAATGGGACAGGACAGAAAGCACACGCGGCATTATTTATCATCATCAAGATCTTACAACGATATACCCCACAGTGACGGAAAAGGATATACCCACAACATCATTGTCAAATCGTAGAGATGGAAGTACCCCAGCACGGGACAGTTAGCTATTGACTATCCTTCAAAAGCCAAACCAGCAACAAAGAGAGCGTCAGCAGAATCATTACAGCATAATCTAACCTTTCGTTGCCGCAAGTTAATGCGTTCTAATTCTGCCCATTGACCCCTCATGCTTTTGTCTACTATACATGTCTAAGTCAGATCTGGGTAAGCATTTCCCGAAAACATGATGATTCTACCGATACAGTGCAGACTCAATGCAAACATAGCATTCTCATTAGACGGTTCCCAACAGAATCAGGACCTCTGATACTACTTCCGCACCTCTCGATACAAATATGTTTCCATCTAGACCTCTTTCCAGCTGTCGCTGCCGCTACTTGTACCTTGAAGTGTGAATGATGAACGAGTGCTTACGTCCCAAGGACGTCTCTCGCGTTCAAGCTGTGGTATAGCACCGACCTCATCTCCCTCCAGGCTCCCTTCCTTAGACGTGCCTCTTGAGATCGTCCTGTGTTCCATCTGTCCTCCATCACGAGCCGTTTGCCGCGTTCTATTCTTTTCCACAACGATGTCAGTTGTGCTTTGTCTTCCTGCTCCGTCTTCTTCTTCTTCTTCTGCCTCTGCTCTCTTGGTCATTCCATTAGCTACGACCCATAAAACCCAACTTCCATAAACCTGAGTAGGTATAAGTGTGAATAAACACACGAAGAAAATAACAGAATATGCAATATCGACTGATGTTTTATGATTTGATACTTGATGTTGACCCCACCAAATTAATAAATAGATTGCAAATCCGAATTTTGGAATTCTGTGTGTAAGAACAGAATGAGAGAGGGGGACACATGTGTATTATTAGCTTGTGGACAATGTGGGACGAGGAGGTTCTTAAGAAATCAAGAATGGCGCACAAGTTTTGAATTGCTGAGAATTTGAGTAGCCAAGCTACGCGTCTGACTGGATATTTGAGTCGGTCTACGCATTCATGACGAGAAAAAGAAAACAAAGCAAGAGTCAGCCAGCCAGCCAGCTTAACTTCTGGTAGGCATTTTTGAAAACACTAATGAAAGCTGGACTCACACATCAGTAGCGCGACGAAAGTGAATTGTTCGGTGGATGCCTGTAAGCAGCATAGTCAGAAGAACAAAAAAGAGTTAGCGGCTTGAAACAGAATCATTGTGTGCAATACTCATTGAAGAACTTACCTGGAATAACCAAACGAGAGCTGTTACTATCAAGCTTGGATGATGAGAAGCATCTAATGTAGCTGCGACTAGACAGATTGCGAAGAGAGTCTGAGGAGATAAACAGCAAAAAAAAGAAAAGGTCAGTTTCTAACAAAAGTCCCCGACTCTACCGTTGTAATTGCATGATGGGTAGAAGGAGGAGGAGGAGGAGGAGAAGGGAAGCAATGGGGAAAGGAGAAAGGTTCGAAATACGAATAATGAGACAATACTCACTGCAAAATGATGAATAAGCATCTGTATTCTCATTGATTCCCTGTAAATAATCTCAAACAAATAAAGTAACGAAACAATAGTAGCGGCAATCCTAATTAAATCCGTTCTTTCAACTGTATATTTCTCAGCTAATGAAGGCGATGCTACTAATTGAAGTATTAATACTATACTTGTATGTAATATGTTGAGTATATACATTGTTGATGTTCTTTTGTTTGTAGTGGTCATTGAACGGTATGTTGATGAGAAACGATGTAGGGTGTAGGAGACGAATTGGGCGTTGAAATAGAGTATTACGATGTATACGATCGAAGATATAGCTGTGATTGAAGCAAGGGTTGTAAATGCAGGAGTATATGCATGTTCAACAGGTATCAAGTCAGTAGATTGAACGATCTGCAATAGGTGGCAAAAGAATGGATCTGCAACAAAGAGTTCACTCACGATAGAATGGAATAGTGTACGAAGTGATCCGTCGGTCCATGAGTATAGACAGCTGCTCTATAGCTTCAGGTGATAGTCCATCTAGATCTGCCAGCGATACCGAAGGCATCGTGGAAGCCATGGCTTGATGCGATGATAGAAAGTGGTTGTAAAGGAGGAAGGAAAGAGGCGTAACAGGAAGAGGAGAAAGAAGGAAGAGAGATGAGACTAGGCGGATCGGCGACAAGATAGAGACGGCGCTTGTAGTCAGCTTGTGTCCAATGCGACGTATGCGGATGTCCTGCCTGTTTGTACTGTAGTGTAACGGTGTCAGGAAAGGAAAGAGAGAGATAGAGTCACGTGATCCAGCAGAGGTGAGAAAGAAGAGAAGCAAGAAGATCAAAGAAAGCTGGATAAGATAGCATACATGCATGGAAAGCAGAGAGTGAGAGAGAGCGACGGGCGGTGTGTCTACCACTGCATCGCATACTTGGGTCTCTCTCTCAGTTTAGATGTGATGCGTGCAGGGCTGTTGGCTCGCGTAACGTGGAATGCGGTGAATCGACTGCGCAGGGCAGGATGGAGCATGGCAATTACCCCCCAGCCTATTTATATGCGCACAGAAGAGACAATGGCGATCCTCAGTGGAGCAACAGCCAGCAGTGACCATCCCGTCCTTGTCTTACCACCACCTCGAGTTTACAGTAGTGGCTCAGTAGTCTTTGTAGTATCGAGTTTGGCCGCCCCCTCCGTACTATCTTATCGGAGACTCGCTCTTCAAGGGCCAGTGCGATGGTCTAGGCGGTTGGGGATAGATATCATACAATGTTGGGACCTCTCTGTGACACGGTTGTGTTGCGTTGCCGCCAGATTGCTGCCTCTGGCTTGCTGTTGTGGCCGGTATTTACAAGTGACCGTGAACTACTGCTTGCGGCTTCCTTGATTGTGACTGACGGACAATGCGCGGATTCCACCAAGCTGGCTATCCATCGAACTATCTCCTGATAGCATGCTTTCACTTCCGACTCTAGGCATGTACTGCCTCTAATGCGAAAGAGAGATTAGCTGTCTTGTTCAGGATGAAAGGACGTGATCGAGAACTTCTGTAGCTTTGGATCTTGGATGCTCCTTCTTGCGTTTTACTGACTCATACACGACAAGAGCGGTCTTCTAGAAGGTCTCATCTAGTTTATCAAGATGATATTGTACGTCTGCTCTGCTTCAATGCTTGAGTTTTCTCCATCTTGCAGGTCTTCCAAGACTGACAATTTGCATAAACACTTCTACAAATTAACCCCATCTTACCGCTTCCTGCTTCACATTGGCTACTTCGTTACCGGCTCGAACTGGAATACCTGCTCCTTGATAATGGATGCGACGAAATATGTGTATAGCTGCCCAACATGCGCTAATATGCTCACTCTGGCGAAATCAGATCAAGACGACTATAGATTTACATGCGCCACATGTCCTTATGAATATGCAATGCAAGGGAAGCAGGTGAGCACTGAATCAAACCTATCTAGAGGGAGAAAGAGATCTAAACTATTCGAAATTATACTGACCTCTCAAACCAATGCCACCAGTACGTCGAAACTAATTACTTGACAAGAAAACAAGCGGACGATGTGCTAGGTGGCGAAGACAGCTGGAAGAACGTAGATTCAATAGAAGGTGAGTAAAATACTGACTATTCTCCAGAGATATAGTTGTGATTGCTGACTCGCTATGTGTGACTTTACAACTTGTGTGGTATGTCTAGCGACCTGCCCAAAATGCGATAACAGAAGAGCTTTCTATATGCAAATCCAGATTCGAAGTGCAGGTAAGCAATCAAATCAATTAGAGTTATTTTAAGACATGGAAACACTCTCGTTGCATGTGTACCTATCATTGACCTCGGTAGACTGACTCATCTTGCTCTCGTTTCTTGATTGTCACTTGGTATTCTACCTCTCCCCCAATAGATGAACCCAGTACTACCTTTTATGTGAGTCTATACATACATACATACATTGACTTGACTATGCATCAGAGATGTGCTGACGCAACGTTCATTGCTCTCGCTGCCCAATTCAGCGCTGCACACTGCCCGAGTGCGCTCATCAATGGAAAGAGAATTAGTTACGTTACAAACGCCCTTTTTCCAGTTCTAGTCTACTCTTTCTTCAGTATTCGCGTTCCTCTGTAGACATGTCGTTGTATCAAGTACAAATCCCTCAGCATTGCACACCAGTATAACTACTGCTTCCCTAGATAGGCAGTATCGCGACGAACAGAAAGTAGAAGCCAAAAAGAAAATGAATGCTTGCTCAGCGTTATGATACTACGACACAAAACGAACTGGCGATGGCGTCTATGGTATCTTGCGTCACGAAACAAGTGAAAAGCTCAAGCTGAAGGGCTTGCTAATATACAACTGAAATGACATTTCACACAGCGGACCGCGTAGATGTCTATGCGTCTGGGTTCCTGCACGTCAATGATGAATGTTCAAGCAATGCAATACCAGCGCCGAGAGCCCTGCAAGAACGTAAGAGACATCATCAAAAGTGTCAGCAAGGTAGGCCACAGAGTCGGAACATGGAATTCCAAATTCGAATAAACTCACCATCCCAATTCGATATCGTTAATCTTCTTTCCAGTGACAAGCTCTCTCTCCGGTGCCAGTTCATATCCCAAGCTCAATAAACTATACGTGAAACTCAAATCAAGACAATATTCAGGTCTATCTTCCAATTCTGCCATAGCTTCCAAATTTCCCCTGAATCTACTCCATCCTTTTACATTTGGTGAGGTTGATGATCCAGCATATGCAGAAGATGAAGGATTAGGACCAGCACAAACATCCTCCGTTAATTCTCTCAATTGTGAAATGGTAAAAGTTTTACCATCAACACCTAAACCAAGGGGAACGATTCTATCATAAAAGTAAGATAAAGCATAAATAGGTCCAGAACCAAAAGTCTCCATTAATCTAGGTTGATAAACGCCTCCAAAAGCGCAGGGTTCTTCTTCGCAAAGAGCATCTTTAGCCATGACTACATCTACTACTCTTCTACAGGCTTCGAAGCCTGCTCCTGTTCCTAGTAAAGTAACATTAACAGCTTTGCGACCAGGTGGATCTAACAGGACTGTCTTGCGGCCTCCTTTCACTAAACAAGGTGAATGAACTAGATCGTCTTCTGTGAAATCATCCCATTGCTTATGTTTTGAACCGGATTTAGTAGCTGATGACCAGAGATGAGTGAATGCAACCAAGTTATGGACTGATCTACGTGCTTGCATCAAGCCGTATCCTAGATGTGAATGTTGATATAGTGTGTGATCTTCAGACGCGAAATTGAGATCATAGACGTGATCTCCCGGTGATAGCTTTGATGTTGAGGGGAATGAAGGTTCGAAGACGATCTGGGTAGATGCGCCACCGAGATCCATGACTGCTGCTGATTGACCTGCCTTCTTGCCGGGTCCAATCAAGCCGAGTAGCTGCGAGATTGATCACAAATAGGTCAGTCCAGTTGCTCCAGACACACAGAGAAAGCTTCTGGAATGACGAGGGTTTATTCGGGTGAGCACTCACATAGTTGATTGTAATCCAAGCATAGACACCCTCATCCTTTCCATCCATGATGACGACACCATCTTCAACGACCTGGAAAGGCCATTCCGTCTTCAACCATCTTTCGACCTCATCCAAGATCTCCTGTGACTCTTTAGCACCTAACAATCTCAACCCTGCAGTAGCTTTAACTGCAACCGGGGTGCATGCCCTCTCTGATTTAGGAACTGCTTTGACTGCCTCTTCCATTAATTTAGTCAAGCTCTCAGCTGCTGCTCTTGGTCTTCCTCTGTAAGATGATAAACCCGGTGTGATGGGGTAGAATAGTTCATCTACCAATGTAGGTAGTGGATCTTCACCTCCCTTGCTAGCGCTTGAAGAAGTACCTTCAGGTAGACAATTTGAAAAGGTATAGACATGCATTCGCGATCCTGTACTTCCTGCATCTATCATGAGGGCATATTGGAATTCAGGTTTTCCAGGTGGTAAGACACACGCTGCTCCAGTGGGTACCTTCTTTGCTCCTCCTGCAGTATTGGCATTGTTCGCCAGTGAGTCAGAGCCAGGCTTAACAACTCCAGTCTCATGTGTACCTTGTTGAATTCCTGCTTTATTACCTTGCTGTTGTGGTTCTTCCGCAATGGCTCCTGGTCGTTGTATAACTTTGATATCTTCCTCCGACGTGGCGGTACCGCCGCTTCCAGATGAGTTAGTCTTCTTCAATACGTAATCTTTAGCTGGTCCTTTTCCACTGTTGAGGAGTATCAAGCCGAATACAAGGACAGCTGTAAAGATGATAGCGTTCTTCTGCCATTTAGCTAAAGCGTTCCATCTTGAATCACCACCGCCTCTTCCTGAACTGCGGCGTTTCATGTTAGATGAAGATGATGAGGATGGGTAGTCATGATGCCCATTGCTCGTAGTAGGGAGAGATGAATACGATCCGTTCCCATTTCCAGCTGTATTGCGACCCATGCTGTCGTACTTGTCGTTGTCCGTCTCAAAGTTTAAATTGTTCAGATGCACGGAATCTTCAAAATCCACGGTAAGCTCTTCGTGTTCGTCTGGAGGGTATTGCAGCTGACCCGTCGACGATGAAGGGTAGTAGTGTATACTTGTGGATGTGGAAGTACCTCGTGTATGATGCTGTCTAGACTGCGTAGCGTACTGTTGATGCTGCTGCTGTTGCTGTGCTTCTGGCAAGCCGTCGTGTGAAAGAGAGCTGCGTCGTCGAAGCGAGGCCGACAATGGCTCTCCTGGCATGCGAAAGCGAGTGCAATTGAGAGACGCTACTCACTCACTTACTCGTGTCTATGATGATAATCTATGTTGTGAAATCTAATGAGAAGTTGCTTTCAATCTGAAATCGGCACGACATGCCCGATAAGAAATGGACGCGTCTTGATCGGGTAAAAAGCTGACGGACTATATGAATGAGCAGACAACCCTTCGCATGCATGACAGAAGAGCACCAGCATCTGTATCTCGGATAGTTCTACTACACTTCAGCCCGCCGCGCCAGGAAGCTAGCAGTCTTCTAATCTCAGTCTTACGCAGTACTTCTCATCACCGTCGTTCAGGCTGCTTTGAAAATCATCATCCCGTCTAATATGGTACAATGGCCTTGCTTCTCCCTTCGTAATAGTACATCAGTCGAATTGGTAGTATTGGTGTTCGTGCCACTAAACAGTCTGTGGTCACGGCGACGACTTGGAAATTCTCGTGAGTTTTGCGGGACTGGGAACTGTACTAGAAGATGTGATTGTCGAATTGGGCAAGGTGGTTGAAGTAATTGTGGAAGTCGCAGAAGTTGCGGAAGTGTTAGGTCGCGAGCTAGTCAGCATAGCGAGGTACAAACCGTGTATAGCCAAATTTTGTTTGGTAGGTTCTTGACGAATGTGGAGCAATTCTGCGAGGTTTCGTGACTTGGAGGTCTACAAAGCTGTCTAGATTGGCTGGTATGGAGTTGTTTCATGGGCTGTCAAAAGTAGGTTTCTAGAAGTTTCCTGTATATTAATGTCGTCGGAAGTGGCGCATTGACCTTCATCGCGAAGACAGAGATCTACTCTTCATCTGAACCGGCCGCTTTTGCCGCACGACCGGCTTTCTTCTTGGGAAAAGCGGCTTTCTTCTTTGGTGGAGCCTCTTCTTCCTCGTCTTCATCTGCTGATTCTGCTTTCTTGGCTGTCTTCTTAGTGGCCTAGTGCGATTGACAAAGTAAGGGAACGAACGGCGTTAGCGACACGTATTGTGAATGTGATCTCGCATGTGGATCATTGCATCCAGACGCACCCTGCCTTTCTTTGGTTTTTCTACTTCCTCCTCTTCTTCTTTCTCGGTGTCCGTTTCTGCCTTCTTCTTCTTAGGAGCCTTGAAAGAGCATTATTCATTAGTGACAGGTCATAAGGAGAGCGCAGATTCAATCTTACAGCTCTTTTCCGTTTGGGTTTCTCTTCCTCCTCTTCTGCACCATCCTGCTCCTCCTCAGATTCTGCCTTTTTCTTCTTTGGAGCCTGATAGTAAACAAGCAAGAAGCATTGCAGTTTCAGCTACGATGAAAAGAATAGCACGGAGCATAGAGAAGTATCTTACGGCACGCTTCTTCTTGGGCTTCTCTTCTTCTTCTTCCTCCTGTTGTTCTTCATCACTTTCTACTTTTTTCTTCTTAGGTGCCTAAAGTTTCCACATTGGAGGAAAGGTATCAGTCAATCTTCCTGCTCTATAAATCCTCCATAGCATGGATAAAACGGCTGAAATACTCACAGCCCTTTTCTTCTTTGGCTTCTCTTTCTCTTCTTCTTTGGCGCCATTAGCACCCTCACCGTCTTCAGCATCTGCCTTTCTCTTCTTTGCCGGTGCTGTCTTAGCTGGTTTTTCTGCTCCTCCTTCTTCTGCCTCGTCACCACTTTCTTTTGGCTTGCGAGCCGAGTCAGGTATATCTTCATCTGCGACTATGAATTCCAAAGTGGAAGACCAAGGGGAAAGAGGAAGAAACAGCATGATAGGTGCCAACGAAAATCAGCACACAAGTCTCTGTGTCTCGATTCGCTGAACTTGCTTACCATGACCTTCTTCAAATGCTGTCTTCACCTTCTCTTGATCTTCTTCCCTCAGATCTTCAAATCCATCAATGTCATCGACGCCATTAATTTTCTCCTTGATGTTCTTAATGATTCTAGCAGTAGTACATCCTATATCGTCCAGAGCCGATGGAGAAAAGAAATTGTCGATATCAGTACACCCAGCACCGAGGTCTTTCTGCCATCCTAGATTGAGCATGAAAATAACTTACCCCAATGTCTCCATTGCATACTTTGTCGCTCTTGAATAGTCACCATGCTACCTAAACGTAATTCTCCTTTTGCAATCTTGGTCTTATTGCATGGCTATGGAGGAGGGTCAAAAAGGGGCGGACGAAAATGACACAACAAACACAACAACATCAGTACCAGCGAATATCCACACATGATCAGCCAAATGGAAATGGGTTCCGGACGTACCTTCGGACCATTACAGCCTGACCTTGCAGACGGGGCGTATTCTGCGGTAATCATATGCGATTCCAACAATAATGATGATGAAGAGTGGAGAACGGAAGGGAGGCAGGTATGGAGGAAGACAAAGCCAAGAGGAAAGGATAGAGTTAGTCTGTCTGTACGAGTTAGATCAAGGGGTCGCTGCTATGAAAACAGCAGGCGAGAGACTATGCGCGATTCACCTAATCGGTATGCCTGTCAATGGAAGATAAATGTCAACAAAGCGGGTAGAGATGGGGAATGAGTGAACCTCGCCAAACGAGGCAATGCAACTACTCACCATTGCTTGTGATACGGAGAACTCAGTATACTGTGAGCTGTAGGTAGCTGCGTCAAAAGTGCTATCGCTTGTCGATATATGGAGATCCCGAAGTGACACAGAGGCGAGATATCTGGTCGGGCCGGACTAGAGACTCGTCTTCAGGCGAGGTAGTAGGTGTAGCGTGATGTCCTGTCCTGTGGGTATCGACGTAGATATCCAGGTATACTGCAGTGGGTGAATGGAGGAGAGCTGAGAGCGATGTGGCCACCCTGCATGACGATGATGCTCTGCTGGAGAGAGGCACGAGACTGAGGATGATCGATGCGATATGGGTTGACACCTCATCGACTGGAAGGAAAGGCATCTATCTACACCGACTACAGCTATACCACTATTCATACTGCATCCCTTCAACTTGCTACTACTGCGCCTCGCTATCAAGTGAAGGGTTCACCGCCATGGAGGCGCTATTCTTCAATGCCCACGCTGGATACTTGGAGGGTATAGTGAGGTGAGTGGGAAGGGTGCACAGCGGGTAAACAGTCTATTGATATACCGTGTACTGCTTATCACCTGCTCCCCCTATAGAGGATACAAGGCTGGCCTCCTCTCCCAGCAAGCCTACAACAACCTGACACAGTGCGAGACCTTGGATGGTGAGTTAGCTTCGAGGTGTAGATGGTAGCTCGGACAAAAGGAACAGACAGTAACGCAAACTACTTGTAATGTCCGTCATACAGACCTCAAGCTACAACTATCAGCGACAGACTATGGCAATTTCCTATCAAACGAAACACCTCCCATTTCAACGAGTACAATCGCAGAGAAGGCGACTGAACGTTTAGTGGATGAGTTCAACTATATCAAGAGTAATGCTGGTGGACAGCTGTCTTTGTTCTTGGAGTATATCACGTAGGTCTTCTTCGCTTGTACCAGTCTTGGCTTGTAGCAATTGCTCAACTGGGAATGTGATGCTGAACACCTGATTGCATTGCGTATCTTACAGGCGCGCGTTTATGGTTGATAATGTGAGCGGGCATTCTCAATGTCGAGCCAGCCAAGGGAGACGAGACAATGCTGATGTTGGTTTCTGCAGGTCATTCTACTCATCACTGGAACGCTGCACGAACGAGACACACACGAGCTACTTGATCGATGCCATCCTCTTGTGAGCATGACTATGCTCGCACACGCCACTGAGGTTCATTCATCTTGGGACTTTCCAGCTGATAATGCCAATGACTTATCGTTTCCAGGGCACATTCGACGGCATGGCCGCACTGTGTATCGCAACGAACGTCGAAGAACTCTACAACAGTGTTCTAGTCGAGACGCCTCTCGCTCCCTATTTCCAACAATGCATGTCCGCAGCCGACCTGGATGAGTTACACATTGAAATCATCCGAAACACACTCTACAAAGCCTATCTGGAAGATTTCTATTCATTCGTTCAAACTCTTGGATCACCTACATCAGATATGATGTCTAAAATCTTGGAATTCGAAGCTGATAGACGAACTATTAATATAGCTGTTAATTCATTAGGTACAGGTCTATCCAAAGAACAAAGAGCTAAATTATTCCCTAATTTAGGTAGATTATACCCTGAAGGACATTTAGCTCTAGCTAGAGCAGATGATTTTGATCAAGTTAAAAATGCAGTCGAAATGGTAGGAGAATACCGTTCATTCTTTGAAGTTAATGCTTCTACTCAAACTGGAAATGAACATGAGGGAGAAGATAATGCAGCCGCTCAAGATATGGAAGATCAATTTTTCAAGGAAGAAGTGAGGTTGAATAAATTGGCTTTCTTACAGCAGTTCAGTCTCGCTCCCTTTTATGCCTTTTTCAAATTGAAGGAACAGGAAATTAGAAGTATCACTTGGATTGCGGAATGCATCGCACAGAATGCAAGGGATAGAATTGATGATTAGTGAGTAGCCTTTTCTTACTTTTTTCAGCATTCCATGTTGCTGATCTCATTGTGTTTTTCCATCCGTATCGCAGTATCCCCATCTTCTAGGATGTTCTCTTCCTTACTTCAGCTCGCATCCAAATTCTTAGACATCACTTCAATATCTGTTAGAATCTTCGAGGTAATCTATACTGTACCTTTTTACCACCTTTGTATTGCTTCTTCACTTTTCCATTCGAAGCTGCTTTCAAGATCTAGTCATGATTGCTATCCATTGTACCATACGGTTATATGCCTGCAGAATGACCGGCAATGACAAACTTTACCCGCATCTATACAACAAAGTATGTCCATGTCAGAGTGACGACCATGATAGCACTTAGAAGAGGCTTCACATCTCAGGGCATCGTACTGGCCGAAATGTCTAGAAAAACGTGACGCGTAATACTTCCCTTCGAGAATTTTCGCCACAATTGCATGACGCGGCTGCTCTTTGCATGCAGTGCATTGCATGGTTGGCTTTTCACATACTGATTTGTGACTATCATCAAGTATGGCACCTGAGAAGGTGGAGCTTCATCTCTATGACCTGTCGAATGGCCTCGCTGCCCAGCTATCCCTACAGCTTACAGGTGTGTTCTCAGTGCACAGTGATCGTCATCACTATTCGAAGCAAAACGAGCTGACTTCTTCGCGTACTTCGTATTGACACAGGCACATACATACCTGCAATCTGGCATAGCTCTCTAGTGGTCTACGGCGAAGAAATCTACTTCGGACAAGGTATTCAACGCTGTAGACCTGGACAGTCACATCATGGAATGGCCATGCGTGTCGTTCCAATGGGCGAAACTCACATTGACAAAGATACCTTTGAAGACTACCTACTATCTTTGAGAGACGTGTATACCGCTAGCAGGTATCATCTGACTGATTTCAACTGCAATACGTAAGCTTAGAATACTGCTTACTTCCTCGTCGCTTTTACTACATCCGTAGCTGACGAAGGCTTTAATATGGGCGTACTATTCTTCCAGGTTCACAAATGATGTCGTTGGCTTCTTGACTGGAGGTCAGATACCTCAAGATGTGATAGATCTGCCTAAGACTTTCCTAAGCACACCATTCGGTCAAATGCTACGACCTCAAATAGACGCCATGTTCAACCGAGGTTCGCAGGTTGCAGGAACAACATCACGACCGCCAGGCCCAAACGGGGCAGCTTCTACATTGATGAACCACGTCGCAAGATCAGTACAGCAATCCACTCCTGCCTCTACTCAAAACAATGGTATGGTACTTGGTGAAGAAAGTCTTTCGTCTTCATTGAGTATAGCCACCAACATGGCGTCTTTTAATTCTGTCCTTTCATCCAACAAATGCGTAGCTGTAATGTTTACAGCAGATTGGTGTTCACCTTGTAAAGTCGTCAAACCGATATTTGAATCTCTTTCTCGAAGAAGTACAGAAGAACCTCCAATGGCGTTCGTGCTTGTGGACACAACGGCAGGGAGAGAAATAGCAAGTCATTACAACGTTTCGGCTGTTCCTACATTCAAGTTCTTCTTGGATGGAAAACAACAACATGAAATCAAGGGTGCAGACGCTGGAGAGCTGAAGACTCAGGTCCAACTATTGGCTATGGCGGGGTACCCTCCTCATCCACATTCGAAAGTCAAATTACCCACCTTGAAAGGGCTCTCATTGTCGCCAATCTTGTACGAACAGAAACCGAATTCCAATGCAGCCATTACAAAGTTGGAAACCTTCAAGACGAGCGAACAACTAGAAAGTGCATTGAACAAGGCAAAACCTCATCTTCAAGCTCTAGCAGATCCGAACACTCTCAAGCCAGAGCAGATCATCACTATCTTCCACGACGTACATGGTCTTCTCGAAACGTTAGAACCGTCACAATGCTTCCCTCTCTTTGACATGCTCAAATATGCGGTGTTACAGCCTAAAATCGCAGAATTAGCAGCAGAATCCCTCACTACAGACGAGAATGTCGTTCTGTCCATCCTATCCAAGGGAACAGCTGGAAATCTAAGTCGACCAACGCAACTCACACTACTTCGACTACTGTGCAATTGCTTCTCAAGTCCAATTCTAGCAGGTCGTCTGTTGAGCGAAACAAAATCACGCAGCAAAGTAACTTCGATATTGGTACAAGCTCTCTTGGAGACTGATAATAGCGTCAGAGTCGTAGCTGGAAGTTTAGCGTATAATATTGCATGCTGGCTCAGGAAACAACGCAAGAATTGGATCGATGAACGAGCAAGCGATGCTGAGCGATACCATGAAAGAGAAGAGTTCGAGATTGAACTTTGTAGCGCTATGCTGGAAGCATTGGAACGTGAGGAGACAGCAGATGTTGGTGAGTACACACTGCTGCATAGATGTGGTGCATACTGTAACCTGGACGAGACCTTTGACTAACTTCGATTTCATTTCCCAGCACATCGCCTACTCGCCTCGCTAGGTCAGCTACTTTTGTTCTCGGCGCATTTCGAGACAGGTCTAGCACCACTTGTAGAAGCACTAGAAGCGAAACGAATCGTCCAGAGCAAGAAGAGTATACTGGAGAAGAACGCGGAAGCTAGTAAGCTTATCAAGGAGATTAGTGAATTAGTGGAATCTAGCTAGACGGTTATCACAGTGGACAACCGAGGTTTTTTTCGTGCATAGAAATAATTCGTGTTGTTGTGTCTATTTAGCTATTCTCTAGATTCTTGTAGCATGGCATATACCGATATGTGTTCCTTTTCAAGCTCAAAGGTACCTTTTACTGGCCCAAAACTGGACCGGATAGCACCCTCCCTTGCGGCTTTGCCTCTGTCGAATGAGCAATGCCTTTCGCGTGATGCGCAAGCTTCACAGCTTGTGCATGTTGACTTCAAGCATATCAAGATGGCAGTCAGACATTCTCACAAGGCGTTGATGCAGTCTTCATCAGGCTCGGAGAATGAAGACGATGTTCCGCCATCAATGCATGAATCGCTCAGAGAGGAAGTAGCATCCAGCAGTGACGACGAAAGCAGCAGTGATGGAGGTAGCAAACGACCACTTCGAGACGATGCTTTGCCTGGGTACAGCGTAAAGGACGCTTCGAATGTTGTGGAGGAGGATGAAGAGTTGCTCCTCGACAAAAGCGCATCGGATCAACGAGGGCAAAAGCTCAAGAACGGCGGCCGGAAGACGCGCAAATCTCGAGGTCATACGCGCAATGCAGCGAGTAGTAATATGACGGGTGAGGAGCTCAAGCTTAAGCTGGAACAGAGCAACCTGAGGAAACGTAGAAGGCGTTCTTCGGCAGCCAAGTCTGAAAGGGTGAGCACGTGCAACATGACTATTGTGAAGTAATGTCATGACAGCTCAGTATGCTGAGGCTGCCACCGTGCTCAGCTGTTCTTGGGTCTACAACCTAGAACTGCCCTCTTTCTCCTCCTTCCAGTCGCGGGTGTCCTGCTTGTGCTCACTCTCCTCTTCGGCCGACATTACTATTCAACCGAAGATCTGCATGCTGGTTTATTGAGCAACGGTACAGATTGGTTCAACAGCACAGTTCTTCTAGTCTCTTTCGATGGCTTTAAGCCTGCGTATTTGACCAGAGAGCTTACGCCACACCTGGTCGAAGTGTCAGAGAAAGGATTACGAGCCGAATACCTACGCTCGATCTTCCCTACTCTTACCTTTCCCAAGTAAGTCAGGTAATCTCAACATAGCTACATCGTTGTGATTTGGCCGCTGATCATGCTTTTTACAGTCACTGGGCTATTCAGACTGGTCTCTACGCTGAAAGTCACGGAATAGTAGGCAATGACTTCTGGGATCCAACAGACAATACAGAATTCTACTTTACGCACGATGATACTTCTAAAGATCCAAAATGGTGGCTTGGGGAACCTGTAAGCTACTTCGCCGATTTTCAGTCGCGCGCCTCTTGCGCAAGTGGCTAAGATCCGTTGGTATACTCCTACAGATGTGGGAAACAGTAGTCAAGAATGGTCTAAAAAGCGCTTCTATCATGTGGCCTGGTCCACCTATCACCAGGAGTGGTATCTCTCCGACATACCATCGACCCTTCCAGAACCATGTGGGATGGGCAGAAAAGAAAGATCAAATAGCGTAGGTGACCGTCATTGCCAAGACGTACCTTATAGCTTGCTGATTTCAGGTTACTCTTCAGTACTTGGCTCGACTTGCCTGACTCGCAAAGACCACAATTCATCTGCGCGTACTTGCCAGAGGTGGGAGACTTCCTGCTGTCTGACAATGCGAGTGTGCTGATCACTGCTTTTGCTCCCAGATCGATCAGCAAGGCCATTCATATGGACCTGACAGCGACGAAGTCAACAGTACCCTACGGGAGATGGACAAATTCAGTGAAGCGTTACATGCCGTCTTAGCCGAACGCAATCTGCTCGATATCGTCAACGTGATCTATGTCTCCGATCACGGAATGACTGAAACTGCAAATGAGCGAGTGGTCTACCTCGACGAAGTGCTCGGAGAGGATGGATTTGCTGCAATTGAACATAAAGAAGGCTGGCCTAGCTGTGGACTACGCTTCAAAGCTGGAACGAATGAGACTCTTATGGTCGAACGGATAGAGAAAGGCGTCAAGGATTCTAATGGCGGCTTCAAGTATTATACACATGAAACGATGCCAGAAGAGTTTCATTTCAGAAACAGTCCGCGAATAGCGCCTCACTTCTTGGTGCCTGAGTAAGTGATACTCCCCACAAGCTATACCAGCGAGTAATTCGCTAATTAGTACTGTACTTCTTCTGTGAACAGAGTTGGCTGGGCAATCTCGGACAAGACTCAAGGCTGGTACGAGGCAAAAGGTCGTTATACTCCTTACGGCAATCACGGCTACGATAGAGATCACGAAGATATGCATGCAATCTTCGTAGCTCATGGGCCATTCGCTGAACGGATCAAATCCACCAAGAAGAAGCGAGAGACTGTGCCACATCGACTGCCATCGCAAGATAAGTCACACGATGGCATTACGGTCATTTCAGGCTTCGACAACTTGGAGATCTACAACCTGATTACGAGAGAATTGCTGAATTTGTCGAATGTAGCGCCGAATAATGGCACGGTTGGATTTTGGGAGAAGTTCTTGCAGTGAAAGCATCATTAGAGCTTTGTAACATAGAATTGGATAGGTCTGGTCGCATAATAATACTATTCTCACAACTTTAGACGATTTCGAAAAGACATTCAGCCTTGGCTTCAAGCGGTCTCACGCGCAGCACCTCGTCCGGACTCGCTAGTCTGACAGCAAATTCACACGCCTCCTTTAAACACGCCATCTGTTCTGGAAGTGCTGTCGCAGCAGATCTCAAAGCACTTCGGCTCAACTACACGGACATGCATGCTCCGCCACTCCGACGGTGCTGGCTGGCCTGGCCGACCTGACTGATTTCTGTATCGCTCCACCCTTACCATTGCAGTCATCATAGCGCATCCACCTCTTCCCTCTTCCTGTCTGCAAATTCGAAATACGTACACCTCAATGCCATCTGAAGAACCTTTGAACTCCTCTGCCTCGATGCATGCTTCTTCAGACTCTGAGCCGGAAAAAGAGGATGATCGTGACGGCGACGACTCTCGAGAAGACAGCGTAACTAGCGACGACAATGAAAGACAGAGCTATAGCCGTACAGACCATGATGATCTGGTGTCTGGTTCCACGGACAGTCGTAGCGGCGAACTGCGGGACAGCGAGGCTGAACGTGATCCGGACGCCTTCAATGAGAAGTCCATCAGGTCAGCGAAAGTCAAGACCGATGAGAAAAGCATACGTAGCAATGACAAGGTGAGTTGCACAAGCATGGAGAGCAGCCGCTTCATACTACAATCTGGTTGATGAAGGAGATCCTTCTGGTGTTGCCCTATTCAGTTCTCCTTCAGCCTCTTTCCTCGGTTCGGCTTATGTTTCTTGCTGTTTCCCTTGACTATGGTCTTGAACGGTCTGTCTACGCTTGTTGCACCACTCCAACCACAGGAAGCGCCTCTGCTCATCCAGTTCAGCAATGGGTCACACAACTTCGGTAACACTGTGATCTTGGTCTCTTTCGATGGTTTCAAGCCTGCGTATCTCAATAAAGGCCTTACTCCGCATTTAAACCAAGTAGCAGAGAAGGCCGTTCGAGCACAGTATCTAAGATCCGTCTTCCCCACCCTGACCTTCCCGAAGTGCGCTCTTATTTCGACGATCACGCTGATCCTTCACTAACGAAGTGCACTTGACCGCATTGCAAATTTCGCAGTCACTGGTCCATACAGACCGGACTATATGCTGAAAGCCACGGAATAGTAGGCAATACGTTTTCTGATCCAACCGACAATACGAAATTCTATTTCACAGGAGACGATACGTCCACGAATCCAAAGTGGTAGTTTGGAGAGCCTGTAAGCCAGATCCCCCGTGTCTATTGACCTTGTAATTTCACAAAACTGACCCCAGCTGGCCGTCGCGGCACAGAAGTGGGAGACCGTGGTCAAGAACGACATGAAGAGCGCCTCCATCATGTGGCCCGGACCTCCTGTGATGATGAGAGGGGTATCCCCAACTTATCACGTACCTTTCCAGTATGGTGCTACCTGGCAATCCAAGAAGGATCAGGTAGCGTAGGTGCAACATCGCTCCGCGGGAAGAGAACGTTGTCTGACTTGTCGGCTCTTCACGGAGTTCAGGACTTGGCTCGACATGCCAGATACATTGAGGCCGAACTTGATTTGCGTGTACCTCACAGAGGTATGTTTCCTTTCCTGCCGTGTGAAATGATTGAGACGACGACCAATCCAACATGCATGTCTCCTGCAGGTCGACCAACAAGGTCACCGATACGGTACTGACAGTGACGCGATCAAAGAGGCCCTCACCGAAATGGACAAGTTCAGCGAAGCTCTTAATGAAGTGCTAGCTGAGCGCAATCTGCTTGATATCGTGAATGTGATATATGTCTCTGACCATGGCATGGCTGAAACTTCGACTGAGCGCGTTGTGCTGTTGGAGGATATACTTGGAGATGACGGGATGGCCGCTATTCAGTCGAGAGAAGGATGGCCATTTGTCGGACTGAGATTCAAAGCTGGCACTGATGAGGAGCTGATGGTTGAGCGAATTAAGCAAGGCATTGTGGACTCCAATGGTGGATTTGCTTACTATACTCCGGATATTATTCCAGCTCACTATCATTTCAGTGGTACGCCCCGCATTGCGCCCCACTTTCTCGTGCCGGAGTGAGTGATCTTTGCATCTCTATACTAGTTGTACGGCTCGTCATGCTGACTGTTCCTCGCGCTGCCAACAGGTTTGGCTGGGCTATAGGTGAGAAGACTGAACGATGGTTTCAAGAAGGCCGCCGCTACGAACCCAGAGGCACACACGGCTGCGACAGAGACCACGAAGACATGCATGGTATTTTCATAGCACATGGTCCATACGCCCAGCGGATCAAAGCAAGTCAAAATCGAAAAATGAGCATGCTGTTCGACCTTCCTCCAAGCGATATGATCACCGTCCTGCCTGGATTCGATAACTTGGAACTTTACAATCTCGTCACAAAGGAGATGTTGGAATTGACTAATGTAGCTCCTAACAACGGCACGACTGGCTTCTGGCAAAGTCTTCTAGAGTAGTGATGATGGACAGGCTGCAGAACGGAATGATCTTTCAGCTGGTATGTACATAGAATCGGCTAGAATTCCAGTGTCACAGAGACGAAGCTTTTGAAATGCAGGAATGTGAACAACAACGATAGATGCAGAGAACGTGTACAGGTTTAGGCCATCAGCGTGGAAAAGGGAAAATGGGATAAGAAGCTTAAAGATGAATCTGGCTTGTGGCGCGAACTCGGTAGTGCAGCCTCACAGAGGTAGCAGTTCATCGCCTCCCACATTAGCAAGGGGATCTTCAAGATGGCCTCTTGCCTTCTTCTTGTAATAAGCTTCCATATCCTCTTCAGTGACTTGATCTTCAGCTTTCCGTTTAGGTTTATCCTTTGCTTTATTCTCGGCGTCCTCCTTTTCCTTCTGCCTCTGTTCCTCCGTCTTTGCAGCGTGAATCTCAGCCAGCGACCTCGTCTCTTGTTTGGGAGGTGGTGCAATTGCTCTCCGTCCTGACGTGGCTTCTTCATCCGCTTCTATGCCTGCTATTCCAGCACAGTATGATTGCTTGATGCACGAATGACAGCATGCATATCCCCATTTGAAGGTAGATAGGTTGAACCAAGATCCCCATATTGACTTATGATTACCTGGATAGACATCTTCATCGTACTTTGATCTCGCTTTTGCTTTTTCTTCTCCCTTGATAAGCTGTCCCGTTCGTGAGTACTCGACGTAGTTCTCAGTCTGTCCAGCTAGCAGTTCCTTTGGTAACTGCTGAAGATGTTCTTCTCCACCGTATTTATCTAGAATACTAGTCTTGCTCGTGTCTTTGAGCTTCTCCTTTCTCTCCAGGTAATCCTTGTAGATCAACATAGCTTGAGTAGGATTGGAATTCGCATGAACGATGTTTCCTCTCTGTTCCGCTTGCCAGGCAAACAGTTGTAACTTCTGAGCGTCATTCGCATCTCCTGAATGTCTGACAAAGTTCTCTCCTGCGAACGGGAGATCCGTCGGCGCCTTCTCTGGGTTAGGGTTTTCTCTCATCGAGCGTGTTTTGGGATCATAATAAGCCGAATCGACATCGAGATTGAGCAGATACTTGGCTGTGTCTTCTCTGATTCGCAGATTTCGAACTGTAATACGTGTCTTCGTATCAACTTTCTGTCCTACTGCGTCTGCACCTTCTGCATATCGCTCATCGCGATCATCGTCACTCTCGTCTGATGATCCGAACTCGTCTTCATCGCCTGGAACAGCCTTCTTCTTTCCTTTACCAGCTTTGGCAACCTTCTCGACTGTTTTCAAGTCTGTTGTCTTGTCGATCTCCTCTTCTCGAAGTTTACGACGTGCCTCTTCCAAAGCTTGATGTTCTTCGACTACTTGACTATACATAGCAGGATCGTAGCCATCCCATCTATCTCTCTTGCTATCATAGTCATCTTTACGAGTGAGAGTGACGGTCTCATCATGAGCTAGATCTTTTCCAGAATATTTAGCCTTCACTTTACGCGGTCTTTCAAGACAGTCCTTCTCTGCGTGCATAGCTCCACAATTTGGACACGCTCCTTTGCGGAACTTCGTTACTGGTGCCGAGACTTTCTTCTGATAACGCGCTTCTAGCTTGCTTGGATCGGCGTTGTATTCGATTTTGGACTTGTGATGACTTAGTGTTGGTCCAGTACCGGTGTCCATATACCATGGTGCTTTTGCCATGAACTCTGTAGGCCACGAAGGTAGGCATTAGCACTCTCATACAACATACATGGCGTATGAGATGTCTGAAGGCTCGACGCACCTGGTATATGCGGATTGATGGCCTTGCCTGTAGCGGCATCTACCTCTGGCAAGGCAGTACCAGCTTTACGAGCGGCATCGAGGTCCTGTTTGTGACAGCACGAGGATTAGCATAGGTATAGAAGACGCGTACTAGTCTATTAGAGCATACCTTTGCCTTCCTGTAGTCCTCTTTGGACAGCTTGCCCTGCTGTTGGGACGCCATGATTGAGTGCTTATGAGCTGATCAAGCAGCACGAGTGACTGGACGATGAGGTTTTCACTGGCAAGTCTGCTGTTATGGTGTTCAGTTCACTGTTGTTGAAAGGTGTATATGCACTGTAGAGTCAACCCCCGCTATCAGGCAGTTGGGTGCTGTCCAAGGTGTATGTAGCATTTCCACGGCTTGCAAAAAGGCTGCTGCAGATCCGCCCGCCTTTCTTGTCTTTGCTCTTTTCCCGCATAACCAACACATTACAAGCTACAACAGCAGCGCATTCGCACAAGTTATCAACCACATCAAATACCACCATGCAAGCCATCAGAAGCACTGCATTGCGCTCAGCAAGAGCTAGAGTCGCTGCTCCTGCTCCTGCGCCAATGATGAGAAGCGCCGTCATCCAGAGGAGATTCGCTACAAAGGTTGAGCAGACAGCTGAGAAGGTGGGCATACATAATGCAGCAGTTATCGTGTTCCCGATGATACTGATGTTGTGTCTGCATCTTTGTACGCTGTTGCGAATCCCGCTTCTCTCGCACGAAACTCCCAGGTCAAGGAAGCTGCAGAGGCTCTCAACCCTTCACACCACAAGCCTAGCTCTGACGTCCCTTGGATGGTGCGTGATCCTATCCTTCTTGCTATGAGTGCGCTGTGCACTAACGCGCTTCCGCCTCAATTCGCCCTTTTGTGGGTCTCTTTCTGCTTTCCTCTTTCGTCATGCAACGGCTATCTCCGATCTTCTCCATTGCATTCGCATTACCCTGCCATGCTTGACGATAACTTCAACCTATAACGCACTATATCGATACATGTTTGAACAACTACCTCCACCTCGCATAACAGGTCGGATCAGTCCTCGTCTTCGCTCCTCTCCTCTTCTGGATGACCTCTCCCGGATCCAAGAAGGACCACGCCCACCACGACGATTCGCACAAGAAGGAGAAGTTCAAGCCTCACTTAAGACTGCCTGAAGGTGTTGAAGAGCACCACGCTGAGGCCGCCAAGCAGCCTGAGGCCCCTGAAGAGTTCAACGGTGTTGCCGGTGAAGGCAGACCCCACGGAGAGGGCGACGAGGGCTTGAGAGCTCAGCAAGAAGACTCTCACGTCAACCAGGACAAGCAGAAACAGGGATCAGATACCCCAACCTCTGCTGACAACCAGTAAGTATTGCTTGAGTCAACCCTAACATATTTCACGATTTTCTGATCGCCTTCTCGCCGCTGTCCATTTCGTTAACCCGCCAATTTATCCACCATTCGACAACGTATTACGTTTGGCAACATCCGATTCGTCAATTGACAGCTCTACTGACTGTAAGTGTTCATTCGCTCTCACAAAGCCTTCCAGAATCGCCTCATACTGACTTATTTTCGTATCTTAGCCGGACTCAAGGGTAAGCTCTTCCAGCACACAGAAAGCAGGTAAAGCTTTCTAGATAGCTAAGTTATAACACGTCCTTAGGTAATGCGGCCAAGTTCAACGCAGCTGGTGAGTATTGCTATTTTCCATCGTCTCCTCGACTCTGGCAGTTCATATGCTAATGCCCGATCCTGTTTATAATGTTCTCTAGCTCGAGGCTCGCAAATCGCCAACGAGAGCGGCGGTGGTGAAGCTGCACGCAACACTAAGGCTATCACTGTAAGTATCATGCCTTCTGTATATTCTCCAGGATTCGGAAGCAAGGTTTTCAATGCTGATGCGGCCATGTCACGTTTTTCTCCGCATTTTCGGCTATAACAGCAAGCTGGCAAGGCAGCAGGCTCAGAAGCTGAGCAAGGTCAACCTAAAGAGACCGCTTACAAGTCCGGAACTACCCCTTCGGATGCAGGTGAGAAGATCGGAGAGCACCTATCCAAGCACAAGGATGAGAACACAAGCGAGGAATCGGACAAGGCAGATTCCGGCGAGGCAAAGCAGGAGCAACAGTAAACGTGATTACTGCAATGAGGAGCACGAGCCGCGGAGAGCCTTCAAGTGGAGCAAAACGTTCCGTCGAGAAAGCGAATTGAAAAAGTGTAGAAACACAATAATTGCAGAGTAAAATGGAAGAAGAATGATGCTACCATACAAATAACATTCCTGGTTGTCTTGCCCTTTGCCTGATTGTTCTGGCTAACAATAATGGCTTGCACATTGCGGTATACTCATTTCACTGGTCTACTTTAAATTACCGGTGAATTTGGAGCTTACGTGAGAGGTTGATTGTCCATGAGCGTTTTTGCAGCTACTGCTACTGGTGAGAAGAAGGTCTTCGACTGTTGCAGATGGACTGTCTCAACCTGCGCCTCCGCTGGCAGATTGAGCTGGGAACTATGCAAGTTCCCAGCTCAATCTGCCGCCGGAGACGCATGTTGCTCCGACTCTTGTGTCTTCTATCTGCTGAGACCTGAGAATAGCTGCAGGAAGATGCGAACCAGCGGCTTGATCCACAGGCATGTCACGTGGGCTGAGTGTTGAGGCTATCATGATGCCGTCGGAACGAGAGTTGCGTTTCGTTCTTAGCATGGATTCGTTCGCATTTTGCCCACCATAACATGGTACAATTAAGCTTCGTGTGAATGTCTTGCCGAAAATCAGTCTTCAAAGGACAGCAGCTTCTTGGCTGATTTTCTCTTCGCTTTCATAGCAGCTTTCTCTTCCTTGCTGAGCTGTTTCTTCTCTTTCTTGCTTTCGTCCTGAGTATCCTTCTTGACTGGTTTCGAGACTGAACTTATAGGGAGTTCTTTTACAGTAGTAGCATTATTCGGGTCCACTTTAGCTCTCTTGACTAGGTCATTGAATGATTCACTTGCTCCGACACCATTCTCGGTATCGTCCTCATCTTCGTATGAACGTCCTACTATCTTACGCTTGTTGTTAGCTTTGTCGGTGTTTGAGAAGCGGAGGGTAGCGCCTCGTTTAGCAGCGGGGGCTAGACCATCATCGAAGACTGGAGGAGCGTCTGTAGGGATATATAGCATGCACTTTAGCTCAATTCCTGGTCAAGGCGTGTCGAGCCAAGCTTGTGGCACGCCTACCTTGCTGAGCTTGGGCAGCTTCTTCGGCAGTGAGATCCTTGCTCTCGTCCATGACTACTACAAGAGGTGCTTCGTCACCCAGATCACGCTCATCTAGCTTGTTGTCATCGTCGTCACCGGGTCGTGTGGGAATGGGTGGTCTTCCATCATTTTGCCGTTGACCTGAGCTGTTACAACATGAAAACAACAGCACATCAGCTCCGTGAGCGAGGCAAGCAATGATGAGATAGCAGACTTACCCTCCTGACAGTGCTGTCTGGGCATTGCGCAGAAAAGCAGGCAGGTTGTGGTTGTATGAAAGTCCTCTGAGCTGGTTCTTCGATGGGCCATCATCGTCTCTATCTTTCCCTCTTGCCATCTTGCACTGTTTCAGAAGTACACGTCGTTCAGAGCAAGCTGCGTACGAAGGCTTGAGCAAGAGTTGCCAGAGTAAAGGAGGATGAGAAAAGCTTTTGAGATGGTAACTCGCGAAGCCGGGCTGTGCGCGTGCATCAGCTTTCTTCTGAGGCGAACACACACCACACCACATGCGGTATATCTATCTTTGGCTAACACCAGGCATTAATGGAGCATAACGTTCTGTTTCAGCAGTGACAATCGACAGTAGAACAGTTCGCAAATGCGTCTCTCTTCATATTTCCTCGGCATCTTGCTTGCTGTTATCCAATTCAAGCCAATGCAGGCAAGTCAAGGCACATCAAGCACACAAGGACAGCCGACAAAGCGATACGTAGTACTCGACACAACATCAGATTCACCATCATGGACAGCAGTGCTCATGGCAATGGAAGCCTCTGCGGATCCAGCGAACGATTTCACCCTTCTCGGTGTGCTAGCGACAGAATCCGAGCAGCTCGACACTTTCAACGTGCTCATGGACTCGACGGGCATGTCAGACTGCTTGACGCTTGTGTCGAGTGAAGAGTCGAAACCGTATCCTGTAGACGGCTATGACTTGGAGAGTGCACCCGCGACGGTCAAGCAGCTTGTCGAATGGGTCAATGCATATCCTCATCAAGTCACAATATACGCGTCGAGTAGCTTGGCTACTTTGGTGTATGCTGAGGCTGTAGATCCTTCATTGGCGGAGAAGGTGGCAGAGTTGCTGATTGTGGTCAAGTGAGCTTTCATGCTGTCGCGTTACTCTTGACATCTACTGACATTTTGCACGCGTCTATATTCAGCCTGGACGACAGTGATAACTTCAAAGTTAGCGGTCGCGTTGGCTTTTATGAGAATGTGAGTTTTCCTTCTAGTGCATTACGTATGTCTTCTCACAGCTTCTCCAATTGCAGACACCCTTCATCAAAGATCAAGATGCCTTCCTCGCCGCTATGAGTGGAGACATTCCATTATACCGTATCATGGGACCTTTACAGCCTGTTCTGTCTGGCCCAGAGATTGCTAAACGCGTACAGGATATAGTTACAAAGGATGCACCTTCCTCTGAGGACGCAGATGCGATGCTGCGGGCTAGACCTTTCACATGGTCATACCTCATGGGTCATTTCGGAAGGATGCTAGCTGGTCATAAGCAGGCTATACTGTGAGTTCTTCATCAGTGTAGTCTTGATACTGCCTGATTTTGGGTTTATCCGCCAGCATGCAAGAGCCAGGCATGGCAATACTTGTCAATCCAGCTCTTGCAACTGGTGAAACCGATGTCGAATTCACCTTTGAGCAAGACGAGGAAGGAGGACAACAGGCACCTGTGCTTGCCTTGCGGAAACTTGAAGATCCTGAAATCACACCGGGTGACCGGGCTACTGTCATCCATGATATTGACAGCGACAAATTCTGGAACCTGCTGGTTCACACACGGAGTCGAGATTGGAAGGACTTTTGCGCAATGTCGGGGCTTAAGAAGGACGCATTCAGAGCTACGGTGGCAGGCGAAGACTCGACGAATCAAGCGCATGATGAATTGTGATGAAGAATGGAGATCTTGCCTGCGTTATCGTCGAGCGACAACGCTCCTATCAGGTGCCGCCCAGCTCAAGTACTATAGCTGGGTATCAAAATGTTGAGAACCCTCCGCTGGATCTCTTCACTAAGGCGTATACTGGAGCGGAGATTTTTTACTGTGTCCCTTGTATTCTTTTAGTGACCACGTCGTACTATATATCAAAGCGGACCTACTTAGACATTCTCTCTATTAGACTTATGATACTATTTGTGCAGTCAGACAGCCTCGATGCAAAGTTGATCCTGAGGCGTTTGCAAGCTTTTCATGCTTTCTCGACGGGCTGATGATGTAGTCCTGCTGACCATGCCAGTCAAAGAAACCAAAGAGATGGGTGTCCAATAAACATCCTCGCCTTCTGCGAGCATGAAACCCGCTGAATGTCAATTACTGCCAGACAGGAACGGCCAAGACTCTGACGGTGTATAATATGATGAATTTTGCTTATTTAATCGGGTATTTACAACTTCTCTATGGTTGCAGGTAAACTATTTCCTTTTTTCAAATCTCCTTCCTTGGATCACCTCCTTCAATTCGTAACTTCCAAACTAGGAGGTGCGGCTTTATTCATAGCTTTCAACGCAAGTTCGTAACCCAAGAAAGTAGCCGCATTAGCAGGAACAGCTCTAACCATGGCAGGTCCCAATCCTTTAAATAGCGCAGTAGGTCCCTTCTCTTTAACCAATTGAGAAGCACAATCGATAAAACCAGTATAGGTACCCTGTGGTGCACCTTGCAATCTTGATTTGATAGTGTCGGGTGGAATTGCAATGGACCACATTGCTACTCCTGCCGCTGCTCCTGCTATCATTGTGTTGAGCAGGTTCAAATCGGAGGGTGATTGTCCTGGTGGTGCTAGTGCTTTCTTGGTCGCTTCGTATGCGGCGAAGTAGCTGTACTCACGTGAATTAGAAACAAACAAAGGAACCAGTCAGCTTTGTCAGAGAAACATTGTGGTTCTACAAATCATAGCATAATGGGAGAGAACTCACGCTGCACTACCTGGAGCATCACGGGCTACAGTCGCGATTGTACCCCTGAACAAGCTTCTGACTCCTCCCTCTTTATATAGCGTAGAGACGACATCAATAGGTCCCTTGTATTGCGGCGTAGGTCTCTGCCCATCGATCTGCACATTTGGAAAAAAAGGGCAAGGGAAAACGGGATACATGGAAAGATCAGTCATCTCTTCATTCTCTCTTTCTGCTGGGCGGGGAGACAAATTCCGCTATTTTGAAAAAATAACTCAAAAGGAACTCACCTGCAAGACTACCTTTACTCTCTCGACAGGAGCAGCTACCAAAGCCATAGGTAGAGCACTAAAAGCTCCCGCAGCAGCTAGTTCTCCCAATCCAAGAATACGATCCGAAGGGCCTGAAGAAGTCGCGTAGACAAGCTTTTTTCCCATTGCGTAACCCTATTTATCACATTCCATTCATTCACATCTCAAGTCAGTCATGGGCTGTCCCACCCTATGATACGGCCTGATGCCTGTTGTCCCAGCTTGGAAAAGAAGTACTCACCCAGAATGAAACTGCGAACATGGGAGTGACACCGACTGTAGAAGCGAATATACGACACGATACAATCAGTACTGGAAACTTTCCTCCTTGTCTTCCTTCCACTAGAGAAGATGCCAAATCCTCAGAGCAGCAGCAGTACTCACCTAACGGGGAACCCATTCCCTTGAAGAAGCTATACGTTCATATCAAGTGGAGTGATTTCGTGCAATATCGAGAAGAGAAGGGAATGGAAAGAAGCGAGGTTGAAGCGATACGAGAGGGGGAAATAAGCGATGGAAAGAAAACAAGAGAAAGGTACACATCGTTTTACAGTCAGCATCAATTGTAACTTCCGTATACTTGAAATCTTGAAGATCTCCCTCTTTCCAAGGGTATCCCAAGCCAAATTGGGGAGATTTAAATTTGGCAAAAACTCACCCTAAGACACCATCCTTAGCGAAAGTCTTCCTTGCTACATCCATTCCACCGGTGTATGTCCCATCTGGTGCAGTCTGTAATCTGACTTTGACCTGTTTTTTCCATGTTTCGCACCAAATCAGGGCATGGCCGAGCAACATATATGGGTGGAGAAGCGGGAATAGCAAGAGGGGGGGGGGGGGACGTATACAGAGAAAGAGAGAAATGGGAGGCAAGCAAGATGAAGGATGTCAGCACATATTTCATATAAACTAGGTATCATGTTGGAGCCATATAGACACCCTCAAGATCCAAGTTATAGCAAGCGGAGAAAGAAAGTGGAAATGGAAAGCGAAAAACCCACCATATCAAAAGGCTGTCCTACGATAACGGCACAAACACCACCGACACCACCAGCTACTAGATTTTTGATAGCTGATGTTTTACCTTTGACTTCTTCAGCTAGTTTTTGCTTGTCTATGTCTGTATTGCTCGAGGAAGAACTACTACTTGAACTTGATGTAATACTTGATGATGATGATGATGATGGATTCATGATCTTTGGATCTGGAGAGGCTGGAGTGCCTCTTGTTGTAGCTACAGACACAAGAACAAAGAGGTCAGCTTAAATTGGAATGGAAATATACGATATATGAGCTTACAAGTAGCCATCTCTATGTCTTTCGGATACCCGAGTCCAAGGAACGTATATCAAGCGGGGAGTATGGGAGCGGAGGACCCCAAGTCGAGTTGAGCAAGCGAGGGTGTGCACAGAGTAGAAGCTAAGCTAGTCTGGGAGATGACTACTATATGTACTGAGTAGACAATGAACTGAATGATGTGTCAAAGTAGGAAAGAAAGAAAGACAATCGAAAGCCTTCCGTTGGTATTTCTTCTCCCTCGGATGTATTGTCCCCGGTGGATGGGATGGAATAGGAACGGATGATCGACATGACATTATAATCCGGCTTTTTCCATTTGTTGATGGATTATCAGTAGTGAATACCGGGATATTGTAAGGTAAATGATAGTGGATTAGTGTTGCTATCTAGCTGTCTACTAATGCTGTTTACTAACTGCCTTCGTTAGTAGCGTTTTATGACATGAACTTGATCAGCATACGATAGTATAGTATTGTGATTTGTTACTGTATTCATGTGAAATCAGAAAATAGTAATTAATGCAAGTCATTAATGAATTGTTGCAACTTGGTAATTAGCATTGTAAGCGAGATTAGCGTTCATGCAATGGAACAGTAATGAGCATTAACAAAAGTACTTCGATCGCAATAATCCAGACTTAACCCAGCATTACAAATGAACAGTATAACCCCACCCTCAAGAAATCCCTTCAACTTTTCCACTCTCAAGTACCCGTCCATCTTTTGTCTTCCCTCCAAACCACGCTACAGACTCGTTCAAAGCAGGCAGTTCTTGATTGAAGCTGCTCTGTGAAGGCGGGTGTAGTTCTACTCTACTCCATACTATCCCCCTCTCGCTGCGTGTGCAGTGTCTGAGTGTGTGAGTTGGTGCGTCGTTTCTCTGTCTCGCTCTGTCATCGTGCAAGCAAGATTACGTGCAAGAGCGGTGGTGTAAAGAGGTGAGAGACGGGTAGGGAGTTGAAAACAGAGGAAGAGGGAGGATCAACCTGTAAGTGTGTCTTCATACCATCCTACTCTTCATTCTTGCTCACCGCTCACTCCTCTTCTATGCTCCTTCCAGCTCCATTCATCATCCTCGAATCCTACCCTTCCAAAAAAACTCCTCGAATCACAGCACTACAGAATCGAGCGAGACAACGACGACACAACCCATTCATTCATACAATCCTTCCGAAAAGGTCTTGACTGACTCTGAGTAGGGGATTCAATCTACGCACACACTTCTGTATACGACTACTCTGGCGACTTGCTGCATCTCAGGTGATCTGTCATCTTCACCTTATCCCCCAGCCAGCCCCAAGTCATATTCTCGGGACTCCCTTTTCGACCTTCCTCGATCAGCGGGCAACGGACAACGGGCAGTGAAGACACGCAAGTGTGTCAGCATCAAAGAAGTCAAAGCTGCAGTCGCACAGTGGCTAGAGCAGGATAGACAGCTCGAGAAGTGCTGTTAACAGCATCTAGCTGGCGTTCTTTTCAAGCACTTTCCCGCCGCCGATCTCTATAGATTTCGCAAGTTCAACCACAAAAGTCTCGATAATTCAATCAAGAAAAGAGACAACCTCGCATTTTTATATCAGTTTCAAGGCCTTTCAAAATCTCAGTGTAACCCTCAAGATTGTTCTCATCAAATAGTAATAACGAACCCTCCCTTTTTCGCCTTTTCTTCGATTAGATTCAGTTTCTTTCCCCGAGTTTGGCTTTAGCTCAAGATAAAAGCTAGCTCGACGTTTTTATATACATACAATCAATTTTTCAATCCGAAAGAGACTGTCAACCAAAGCCTTCAAGACTTCATTCAAGTGATTTGTGCGGTCTACATTTTGGTCCTGCCACGTCAAGTCCGCTTTTCACGCTCAAATACTTTGACTCCTTTCTGAGAGGGAGTGAGAGGGCCGGCGCCACTTTCGGAACGAAGGATTACGCAGCGCATCGCCTCCCAAGCCAGTGCATTTACGCGTCAACTTTCCTCTTTTATCATCGTCTTTCTGAATCAACAAGACCTTTTCCTCCATCAATTTGCATTTTCTATTCATACTCATCGGAAGTTAGTCAAGTCAGCGACGTCACGCTACTCATACTCGTTCTCGGCTACAACGACGTGATTAGAAGACACGTCGAACGCGACGCACCAGAACGCACACACTGGAGTGACGAGTCATTCGTGACACTACCTTCCAGACTTCACCTACTTCATTCCTCGGACTAGATATATCCCAAGAGGTTCAAGCAATATCCGAACACGGTCTCTAGTCTCTTCAACAAAAGATCGTTGTCAAGACGGCGCTCCCACAAGGAAGGATCATCCCTCTCAACTCGAGCGGACCTCGATAGGTCAATTTGAGCGTAGTTTTATAGCTAGCTCAAAGCTCATCCTCTACACACTTCCAAAAAAGAGGTGATTGGTCAGTCTATCAGTAGACTCCAGCCTCCACGTCAAGAGATTGCCCAACAAGGTTTCTCTGACACATTCCTCAAGGGATAGAAAGAAGATATATATCGACCAGGGACTTATCCTTGTCTCGGTATTTAATCTTTTCTTTCTATTCTCCCTCTGAGTTTTTATCTTTAATCGCATGATTGCACATCAACATATGGGAGTTCATCTCCCCCCTCCACATCATTATTCTACGAACGGCATGATGATGCACCACTCTTACCCGACGAACGTGTATGGTGCGCTTCCGCACCTTACGGCTCCTTATGGACACCGATCAGAACAGAGAATGCATAGTCATTTGTCGAATAAGGGCGGCTATGGTGCTGCCGGCTACTATGCTCCTGCTGCGCAGATGCACGCTTCGTACGCTCATCAAGCTCAGGCTCAAGCACAAGCTCAGGCTCACCAAGAGTACTACGCAAGAGAGCAACAACATCAACAACGAGCGGCATTACTAGGAGCATCAGGAGACAACAATAGGCATGAAATGGGGTTAGTCTATAATCACAATGGCAATGCAGCACTTCCGGAACATTCTCACCATCATCATCACTCGTCGCGCAATGGTAATGGCGTCGACAATGGTGGTGCTGATGGTGATGATGATGATGGTCGTGCTGCTCGTGCTACTACATCCGCCTCTGATTTGAATGAGGAAAGAGCTCACCTCGATCGTCTGTTTAGCGCCCTCGCGGCTGCCCATCCACATCCACATCCCAACCCTGGTCTTTCTCACTCTTCGAATGGTCTGGGCAATGGCTATAATGGCACCGCTGGTAACGGTGCTGCTACTGGTGGGAATGCCAATGGATACTCGCAATCTGAACTTGCGCTGGGTCGCTCGTATGCTGCCCGTATGAACTCCAACGAGCAAGTACAACAGCAGCAGCAAGCACGACATCCGCTTTGGGCTTCTACTGGACATGCTCAAGGCTACGCTCATCAAGCGAGTCATCAGCTTTCTTTACCTCCTCCATCTTTTCCTGCACCTCATCAAGGAACAGGACTACAGCCCGCATTCGATTTTGGACCTGCGCAGCTACCAGGACTTCCTTCTTCTTTGTTTTCTGTCACAGATCGCGAAGTTGAGCATAACTTGGCTGTCTCTGCTGGAAGATATGATCAGTCTTTAGCGGGACAAGAGAGAAGAGAGCAGGCCGTTCTGCTGCACGAGCAGGCGAAAAGGAATGAAGTGGCTGCCGCTGCTGCTTGGGCTGATTATGCCGTACAGCAGCAAAAGCAACAAGGACAGACGCAAATGCAAGCTCATGAGCAAGCACGCGCACTCACTCAGCAAGAATTAGCTGAGGTCGTTCTTCCTGGTAAAGAATTTACCTTGGATGACGAACCTCAGCTTATTCCAACCGATGCAAGTGCTATTCCTCCACCTCCACCTATTGAGAAATCAGCCCATCCACTAGCTGCTCTAGCTACAGATCTAGTATGGGAAGCTTTCTTATCTGCTGCTTCGAGTAATTCAGCATTCCCTCATTTGGGTACTTCACCTTCCGTCCCCTCTTCTGGTTCGCAAAGCCCCATGTATCTTGCACATCAACATGGAAGAGGCAATGGTAGTGACTCGGATAGCGGCATGTTCCTTGGATCTGCAGGGAATGGCTCTAGCCGAACTTCTCCTCTCCCTGGCTATGGAGGGTCTGTCTCTACACATTTGGGAGCGAGCGTCACCATGCCTCGTACACCCGGCAATATCTCCTCTGCAAAGAAGAGTCACGTCCGGTCTACATCCAAATCCCTCTCTCCTTCTTCACACGGTGTCATTGAACGCGCTGAGCGAGCCACCTCTGTTCCTCGTGGAGACGCAGAGACACCAGGAACTGGAAACGTCTATGGCGCCATCGGAGGTGAAAGACGCCCTCGTCACGGAAGCACTCTAGCTACTAGACATGACGCTTCTCCTGGTTCACGCAGCGACATTTCAAGCCCGCCTTCTACAGCTCCTGGTACACCTGCTTCTAGCTCTGCCACCGCCAACTGTATCGTCAAGACTAGCTCTGAGACCTCATTGGGAGCCAAGATGAGCAAAAGACTCAGTGGTGGCCTTCCATGGGCTTCCTCAGTCGTTGGCGGCGGTAATGGGGAAGATGTCGATTCATTCTCGAATGCAAACAAGGACATCTACCAAGCTGGTTTATTGAAGAACCCCCTTCATTATCAGCAAGGTCAGACGCAGGCACAGCAACAGCAAGCCTATCAGCGCTTCGCACATCACCTATCTCCGCCTATGTCTCTCTTTGAGCAGATTCAAAAGTTGCTAGGTGCTACGTTACTTTCCCAGCAAGTTCTTTTGCTGGCTCTGTACTTTGTTGCCAAAACTCCACATACCTGCCCTCTTTACCCTCCTGCCACTTCGCAATCTGCTTTGAAGAGCACTTCGGCGCCTTTCAAGCTTTTGCTTGCTGCTTTAGTAGTGGCCAACAAGGTGACTTTCGCATTTCTGTTTATGCGAGATAGGCCTCTTACTGACTTATCCCTATAATAGCACCTCGACGACAACTCATTCCGCAATTCCACATTTGCTCAAGTTGCAAACGTCACACTGCCTGAAGTAAACGCCCTCGAATTCTCGATGCTTTCTAGTCTCGACTTTGATATCAATGTTGCTTCATCCGACTGGCTCGCCTGGTTGCGAGACCTGCAATATCAACGCACAACACGCTTCACACATGATCAAGCTCAAGTTGTTAATGTTGAGAACATCATCACGCCTCTCGTTGAGGGCGTCGTAGCGCATCAGAAGGAACATGCTAGACTCTTCTTCAAATCGGAGCCTACTTCCCAGCGCGCAGTGGATTCTTCTTCCAAGATGACCCTGCCGCGAGACAGTTCTGCTGCAGATATTGCCATGATTCCCTTTTCGCCAGAGGGGCATGATGAAAACTTTTCGTCCTTTGCAAATGCATCATTCGACATGGACGCTTCTGGTCCGCTAGAAGCCGAACAAAGACCACAATACAGCAAGGCATTCGGTGCAGCTCCTATCCCCGTTGGAAATGCTTTCAAGCAGCACCAGAACACGCAGCAGTCAGTTCGTGATGAACCCATGTTCTTAACTTCAGGCTACATGAATGAGGATCTCTCACAACATCAGAATGGCTACTCTGATTGGGATATGCCTGAAGATCCATATGCATCTCATGTGCGCTTCTAGAGCAGATTGTGACGCGATACTGCAAGCGCATTCCCACGCCGAGGTCGAGCTCTGCGCCAGCTGCATATTTAACATGCCTGGCCTACCAATTTTCGATTCTTTCGCTCTACCTTGAAGGTTAGCCCCTCAGGCACGGCTTTGCTATCTATGCACGTCACGGTCTTTTCGTAATCCGCTTCGATAGATATTATCGCTTTGCAAGATTCATTCGGGGACCTGTCGTCATTCCCGACCAGCTTTCACGCCTCGTAACTTTCACTCAGCCCTCGAGCACGGACACGCGTTAGACAGAGGGCAGCTACGAAAGCAAGACTCACTTCTCATCAACTTTCTTTTTGAGCTTTACTCAGACAGTAGCTGTTGTTTAACAAACCTCGAACCGGAACCATCACTCCCTAATGTCACTCTCTCCTCAGAAGACGAGGATTAGAATAAAAGATATAAAAGAAAGAAAAACACCAACAAAACAGACTAAAAAAAAACCTTCACATTTCTCTCAGAATAGATTATACGTTTCTGTATATTCCATTATGCTTATCCTTTTCACATACTTTTTACACCTTTTCAAAGTGTACACATTTTGCTGGTACCCAAATGTTCTTTACTTTCCCTTTATATAACTTTTGATTCTACGTTAGGAAAGTCGTATGTTCTAGAATCCGTTAGCAATACACAGCACTATTCAAGCGCATTCTCAGGTTGCTGTATACTTTGCTTCATATTCTGTCTGACCATATGCAAAGATTGGCGTATCACTTGAGCGAGCTCTCAGTCTCTATCATCGAAGTCATTGATTGCAGATGCATACTACTGAAAAGCGAAGTTGCACTATACGTTTTGAACAACACTCAATCTTGTTCTCTATTCAGCCAGTCCACGCCATTCCGCGTCTTTGCTTCTAGACTTTTGTACCATCTTTCGCACAAGCCTAGCAGGGCAGTCTGAGATGATGGATCTTGCAGTATAGCATGCAGAGAGCTTCCACTTGGTGCTGATTGCTCAACAAAAGAAGAAAGGTAGTTCAAGAAGTTCTTCGCGCACTTCAGGGCTATTGTGAGCACTTCATTAGGGTTGTTCCGCACCGAAACGAGAGCGCCAGGATTGGCGCCTGTACCCGCTGTACTGCTTGATGACTGTAGAGTTGCTATTTGAGCTTGTACAACATCTATAGGATCGCACGAGATGCCTATATTTGCCGAAGAACTTGATCCTGCTGCATCTGATCCATTGAATGATAGTGTAGGCTGGGCTGAAGGTACGACTCCCTTAAGCTTGAAGATGGCGGACGGTTTATCATTGCTTAGCCTGGAACATTGAGACTGTGTTAGCAGGCCCTTCACGGAAGCGGTTTCGGGCATGTGCTTTGCATTGCGTACATGCCCAGCAGTTTCCAGTCTGGTCGGTCTGGCCACTGGAAGTGGACAGTCGCCGCGTAGCCATCGGGAAAGGGGACTTTTTATCAAGCAGTTCAGTCAGTAGAGACAACTCCGTACAGTTCGGAAGCACTTCACACACTCTGTCCTGTCAGAAAGACGACTATGTGACTGATATTATGCGGTCAGTGAAAGTTAGCTGATCGGGGTTTGCTGGAAGCCAGGTGAGGGATTTGAGCTTACCTGTAGAAGCAGGAGCATAGTCAGCCGACAGTAGCTTGACTCAAGAGGATACATTTACTTGCTTTGCTTTCTCGGCCTGTGGTATTGTGAACAGGAACCTATTCTCCGCCACTTGCTGGACGTCCGACTGAAGGCAGGAAGACGGCGAAAGCGGCCTCTCGTCAGCGAGCTGATCCACAGTGAAGACTGTATCGGTATGGCGAACGAACTTGAACCAGACGGCCTGCTACAATGAGACCGAACATGCTGATGGCACACCAAGTCGAACCAAGTGAATTGTTGGGAAGTTCCAAGCAGACGCTGGTGCTTACGTTAGGGAAAGCCTAACGACAACCCGAGCAAATTGCAGGTAATCATACCTTGCCGAAAGTGTCATATAGATATCAAGTCAGGTCTACCCTGAACTCGAGAACCATCACGGACCGGTCGACTTGTGTTGGGTGCAGCTGAGCTATCATTTTAAGCGCTATGTTTGTTGACTAGAAATACATTGATTAAGGTTACTCTAAACTGCTACTCACGCACATAACAGGTATGAACTATGTACCTATATGCTCAATATCTTCATGTGTTATAGTACTCATGATGCTATGCAAGTATTGCAAGTATTAAAGCGAAACTGACAGATATCGCATACCGTTTTTTCGCATTCCCTACCGCCGTGTCTGACGATGACCCCCGAATACTTCCGACTTAATCCTGTCAACTTTGGTGTTACTGAATATCATTACTGTGACTGATCCTTCTCCTCCGGCAGATCTCCCTTTTCTATTGAGCGGGTTGTTTCACTACGGTTCGACGCCAGAGCATCAAAGAGAGACAAGCGATTCCCCAGCAGCGGGGATGCGGTTATCATCTCCAGTGCAGGAGGGTGTACAGCAGGAGAGCGATGTGGAGATCTAGCCATCGGTGGTATCGCATCTGCAAATGTTACTGAACTCTTCCGCCGCGTTTGCTGGCTAAGCTCTGCGAGCTTTTCCGATGTGGGTGACGAAGGACCGAAGGGACTGAAAGGCGTTGGCAGCCCTGAGCTTCCTGCCGGTACAGAGGATGTTGCAGATGTTGGGCTCTCAGTGTACGCGAGGAGATGCTGCGTGCTTGGTCCATTGAGCATCCCATCAACATTGGCTTGGGTGCTTCCTCTCCGACTCGGTGGTAGTTCGTGTATGGGAGTCGTTGTAGCTGACCCAGTAGCTGGGATAAAGTACGTCCCAGCACCAAGGTCGATAGCAAGCAGGTTCTTGCCTCTTCTTGCCGCCAAGTTCGACTTCCTGGTGGGCGGTGGCGCACTGCCATCGACTTCCTCCTTTTTCTCTGGAGTATCGTCTGTGAAGTCAGGGACGCGAGAGTCTGTCTGATCGTGTGATGTTGTTGACGTTACACCGTGCGTAATTTGTTCTTTGCGATTGCGTAGGATGTTGACGCCTCGAACAAGGAGCAGGCTCACGACAACAAGGCCGAACCTGGATACGTATAGCAGACATTTAAGCTTGTATGCCAACGAGGATCACACAGCCAAGCGAAGCTTAACAGACTCACAGGGTTGATTCGAAGAGCTCTCCGATGACGGTCAGAGGCCCCGTGATGGGGTTCGTCAATATCCGGTACCCCATTGCTGCTTTCGTGATGGAGAGAATCCTAGGGCAACAGAGTCAGGGCTGAGCTTATATGGATGGCCGCCTATTGTTGAAAGCGATGCTCACCACCATGCTATCGTAAAGATAGAGAAGGCCACAAGCTCCATGATGACTAGCCTAGTATTCCTCCGAAGCAGCTCTCGTTTCGAGATGTAGCGCATTTCGGGTCCGACTGATGCAATGAACTTCAGCGTGTTCGTGCTCTGGCGTTTGACATGGCCTTTTACGCTGCCTCTGATGCTCTTGCGATCACCGCTTGGTGACCTGCGCGTGTTGCTCATTGGGTCTGACTGCTGTGTTGCGGTTTCTCGTGATGCTCCCCCAGAGACGCTTTGTGCACGCCCACTGTTGTTTGACTGCGCTTGCTGTGGATCTGTCACTACTGCTGTGCTGGCGACAAATTTCATTTGCCGTCCTAACAGAGCTATCAGAAGCGAGGAGTACGTGGTGTATATCTGAACAGGGAGTTAAGGGAGCAAGTGTGAGTTCGGGTCGCCACCCTACGTGTTGTTAGACACAGCCAACTCACCACCCAACAAAAGCCATACGCTAATGCCCATACTGCCCACACCGCTTGATATATCCCTTCTGCCTGTCTTAGCTTCCTTGTATATCTCACGGAAAGCTGCTCCAGTCGCGCGTCATCGTCAGGCAAGATTGCTTGCATACGAGCTAGACCAGCAAGAAGTATCAGCTGAGTCCTCTCGTCTCCTCTGAAAGTACATGGAACTCACTCAGAGTCGTTTTGATCGCCTTTGCATCCGTCTGCAGCATGGGCCAGACGATCACAAGCGCCAGCTCTACCCCAAAAATGACGATTGGCATGAGCCAAGTGATGATGTTGAGTGTCATCGGTCTCAAGCGTAATCGATGTTGGAATTTGCTGTTGCCGAGAGGCGTGAGATGCCATGCAAACGCATTCGCACACGCCGATAACCATGCGAAGATCAGCATCGGCATTGGCAGTAGGAGACTCAGCTAATCACATGACATAGGGCACGAGTCGTCAGTCACAGTGCTGGAATGAAGAGCAGTGGAATATTGTCCGGCTTACACGCTGTATGACTGCCACTGCAGAACCCTGCCATAGAAACGCCTTTAAAACAAAACAAGTGGCTAATGCGACTGTGGCGTAGCATATGACCATGATGGGCGCCAGAATAGGCGAATGAGGCAAGAAGTAGACGCCTTCAGATCTTATTGTCTTCTGTACCAGTCTCCTCTGTTCTTTGCGGACAAGCTGAGTGCTAAGGGCAGCTACTCCGACAGCCTGTGTGTTTATGCACGTGCAGGATAGTCAGCATCATGAGAGGATCTCGATCATCATCACAATTTCTCTTGGAAACGGCTGGCTAGGTAAACTACTCACGAGAGTGACTGCAGTAAGACCTGTAAGAACATAGATGGTAATGAATATGCTGTTGTTGAAGCTCAGACTGGCTGGGTTGTTGAGAATTGCTGGAGCTGCTGGCAGGTTTGTTGCGAATGCGCTTGCTACCCGAGAGATGGAGCTTGATGCGGTCGTCGCTGTTGACTCTCCTGCCGCCGTCGCTGTTGCGACTGAAGAAGGCAACAACGACGACATCCTGCTCGATTTGACCGTCCCCGAAACGATGTACGAAACAGTCTGTCACTTGACTGAAGATAAAAGTGATCCTTCTCTTGCATATGTTCACTGCTTCTTGTGCTGAGCGATGAATTTAGTCGGTTTTGGAGATGCCGCTCTCTCTGCAGTGCGGTAGTCTCCGTCGAGGCGCTCGTCTCTCTTTTCACTTTTGCCCAAGATTATTATTATTGTCCTCCCTTTCCTTTTGAAGAGTGCTAACGAGACCTTGTGCTCGCTAGCAGATCTTTTTGATGCATCTGTCTCTGATGGATACACTTGCAACAATACTTTATACTTGTGCTCTTCTTGTTTATGCTGGCATCATAGCTGTATGGTTCGTATAGATTGGTTGAAAGCAGCCATCACCCTCTTGAGGGATCTCAAGGCTGTTTGTGAGCTTCTTCCCGCCTGGACTTTCTTCTCCTCACGTTATCCCGATGACACAGTTGACAGGCCCTGGTTGTGTTGTTCTGGGTCCCTTCAAACCGAATTAATCAATCATGCGTCCTTTTGGAACATACCTCGCTCGCAATCTCCCAAGCAAGCCACCTCAGATGCCGATCTGCATCTTGAGGACTTTCCGAAAGTCCGACAGCAGAACGAGGGGCGGCACGGAGAAGGATCTTGGTAATCATGCTTTGCTCGCTCGTCTTGTGAGTTGCCAGTGCAAATGCGCCCGTATGCTCGGTGTTAAGGCTTCCAGGTCGAGATTTCACTGGATACTTGACCGGAATAGGCAAGACCAGCCGCGATTCTTCTTACGCGGCAAGGCCAGCTCTGCATCCAGACTGTAGCATTCACTTTTTGGCCCACTGCAGGCCTTCTGCGCAGCATTAGCACTACGGCACCTATGGACAATGGTCTCAGACACTCCACAGTGTGAATATGGTGCAGCATGGGCAAACATGCAGATCATCATGCGAGCACATCAGCAGTCAGCCGTAAAAAGGACCACATTATGGACAGGAGACCTGCAAAGTACACAAGAGGACGACGCCTGGAGGCTGGATGAGCGTGAAGTTGATGGTCATACAGCGTTGGGATGGCTTTTACTTACTGTCACAACAGCCTGTCCAGGCCATGTACACTCACATACGTTTTCTTCGAGTCGTCGATAGAATAGAAGGGCAATCGAGCTGTCACGGTCATCCAACAGGTATGGCATGCCGAGAGGAGGAGTGAATACCAGAGGAGTCCGTCACCAGGAGGCACTGGCTGCTCGAGAGTGTGGTATGATTACTCTCCTGGTTTGTGTTCATCTCGTAACGTCTTGTCGGCCTGTGCCTGTCCTTCAGATCAACCATCTAAGCTGACTAAGCAGCTTTGCCTTCATGAGACATCATCAGGATAGCATCTTTGGAACGTGAGAAGACAAGCAGGCCTCCATACCATTCTCGCATCTTGATGAGACTATTCAAGTCTCTTCGTTCACATGCTGCGTTCCTCCTGCACAAGTGTCTTGGACGGGCTCGTGCGCTACAAAAGCCTACACAAACGTAAGCCATCGCTTTTGACAGAACATTGTTAACAAAAGATGCCCGCCAATCTTTCAATGACAAGAACGCAAATACCTCCACTACCACAAAGACCAGGTCTTGCCTGTGCGTCGCTTCAAGTGGCGTGACATGGCGCATTTCAAGCATGTTTTCGGGCAATGCCAGCCAACACTGCCCGTTAGTCCTTCCTTCCTCCACCACTGCTTACAGACCATCATTACACACCCTTTGAACCCTTATGGGCTCACATCGCTAGACGGATACTGTGCATCCTCTTTTGCGAGATATGGCGGGCCCAGATATACGTCCTCCTCTACCTCCCTATCTGGGAGGATGGGCAATAGCCTCACTCTCATTCACTTCTCCCATCATTCTCTCGTTACTTCTGGTCATCATGCGATTGATACTGGCTATCAATTCAGCAAATGCTTCCGTGGAGAGTGCAAAGATCAAACTGGCCTCAAGCTGTCTAGGCTTGGAACAAGCGGCCTCTGTGGCGGTTTCCTTCCCTCATTACCTTGCTGACAATATGAATGAGGTGACAGCGAGTGGTGCAGAGGCCGTAGTTCATGGACTGAGTGAGTCTAGCTCTTCAGAGCTATCTGTACGTCTACTAACTCTAGACCCGTCCTTCGCTTAGGCACCGTTCTCGACATGTCTGTCCTTGCCGTCGAACAGATTCTCATCTTTGTCGTCGACATGTATCGCTCAATGTGAGTGACACGTTGGCTCAAATGACATCTGACGCATTTGACTCACTCTTTGTATCTCGACAGGTATTTATGTTTGGTTGAATTGGTCGTCAGAGGCAGTATGGCTTTGGCGATTGGCGCCACAGAGTGAGTTCTTCAGAGAGCTGCCACTTCGACCGTTGATACAGAGTTGACACAGCAATCAACAGGGAATTCACCGAGTTCTTCAATGACACAATCTCAGCCCTACGCAATCAGCTACAAGGTGCAGTCAGCGGAGCCAACTCCGCTCTCGATGCAGCTGTCGAAGTCATCAATCGAATTCCAGGTGTAGATATCGACTCGCCGGACCTCAATCCAAATCTCGACTTCCTGAACAACGTAGCCATTCCTGATACATTCCTCCAGACATTGGTATCATTCAATGAATCGCTTCCTACGCTTGATGAACTGAAGGACAAGATGAACGGAGTGATTGCGATTCCATTTGAAGCATTACGAGAGGACATTGCTACCAATTTGGGCAATGTCACAGTCGACAGAGATGCGTTTCCTGTACCAGAGAAGGAGAGTATGGTGTTCTGTCAGGTATGTCGATGACAGCGCGGTCTTTCCTCAATCCTGTGCAGCTGATCGCAATGCTCCTGCAGGACCTGGACTACACCTTCGTCGATGATGTCGGTCGTACGCTCGTCAAAGTCGCTCAATATGGCATTATCGCAATTGTCGTCTTCATCATCCTGTACATCAGCGCAATGGTCTTCATGGAACGTCGCTGGTTTGTCGACTTGGAAGAATACGTGGACCGGTCCCGCGAAACATGGGCAGGCGACATGTCCAGAACCTCGAATCGCGCATACGTGCCAGCATCCACTTCGTTCCACCAATCGGACATGGATAGAGTAATCAATGCTCCCACTCTTCTGGGATTCATAGGCTCTAGTCGCAATCCTCTCCTTCGAAGCTGGCTACCGAAGCTGATGAACAAGATTCCCCCACTTCGACGGTCACCTAGAGCAAGATCGAACACGACTTGGTTCGTATCATACATCACATACACTCCTGCACTACTGTTGCTTGCAGTAGCTCTTCTCGGTCTGCTCTCCATCGAAATACAACTTGCTGCCCTCAAGCCAACCGAGAAGACAGCACAAGATCAAGTCAACACCGGTCTAAGCTCTTTCAGAGAAAGCATACTAGCTCAGATCAATAATGCCACCGCGGAGAAAAGCATGCAGTTCGCAAATGACAGTAATGCAGCATTGCTTAGCGTACAAGATACCATCAATGACGACATGGTCAGTTCCAGCTCGGAGCCAATGCTTGATGGAAAGCTGATTCACGATCTTCCCCTCAGTTCGGATGGGTGGACTCGACTACAACAAACATCAACGCGACCATCAACGAGTTCTATACTGGCTTGACGGGCGCCATCGATTCGACTTTCAGAGGAACCGTCTTCAACACTGCAGCTTTGGGCGTCATCAACTGTCTGATCGGCACAAAAATTGAAGCCATCTCAAAGGCCTTGACCTGGCTGCATGAGTAAGTCAACCATCTCATCTGTAGGCTAGATTCATACTGACGCTGATCTGACAGTAATGCACATGTCACACTGCCCATGGTCTCGGAGAAGATCTTCGTACTGTCATCAGACAAGAGCGATGAGCTAGTCTCTTCGCTAGATGGCTCGAATCCTGAAGACACTTCAGCAAGCAGCTCACTAGTCCAGAGTCTCGTTGGACAGTACAAGAAAGCACTGGAAAAGGAGAGGACTATCTTCTTGATCATGCTAGGCTTGTACGGCCTCGTTATCCTCTTTGGCTTGCTGGCTTTACTCTGGAACGAATCTCTAGGCCCCAGATGGCGCAGGAAAAGATCTCCATCGGAATTCGAAGAGTTCCACCTCGAGAAGCACTCGGAGAATACTGAAGCTATGCCCATGTCGCGGCTTAGAGCTGGAACAGCCGCGAAAGCCCATCGAGTCAGTGGCAAGATCGGTAGTCTCGTAGCTTCGCCGCTCGCACGGCTGAGGCATAAGAAGTCGATTCGACGACAAGCCGCTGGCACAGTAACATTCAGCAATGTCACTCCTGTCGATGCAGTCCGAGCTAGCGAGATGCAACAGAGAACATTCAGTCAGCCTCCAGCTTATCCCATGCCAGAACGGACCTACCGGATGCAACAGCCATCGACAGTCTCACTACTAGGAGCACTTGACCTTCCAGACCAAACCGAAAGTCAATGCCAGAGCAGGCAGTCGGTTGCGAGCGTGCAGCCTTCTTCAGCGGGTGTCTCTCCGACCACCAGCGGCCCGACGGACAGGAAAGGCAGTAAGCTCGCAGATGCATCACACCTTCCACCTTTACCACTGCTATGTCTCTATGGCAAGCCAATGGAGAGCGCCGTACCACCTACAAGACCGCCGCGTCCTGCGTCCCATTTCAATCCTTTTGTCACTCCGTTCGACGGGCCCAACGGTCTTTGATGTAGCATAGTATGGTTTTAAATTCGAGCGGTGTACAATGTGTAATAATGCGCATGTGTAGAAGTCGTTATTTTGAGGTCGGAAGTCAGCTAAGCCTGATACCTGAAAAACGCGTGTATGGTATGGATGATGATCGAAGGCTCGAGGTTGCTTTTGAAGACGAAGTGATCTCAGACTTGTCTTTGACCACATAACATACCTCACCATCTGCACATTTTCGTTGGCGTTGTCCTCAAAGCCATATTTATTGTGAAAATTGACGCAGTGCTACGAAATCAAACAGACTCCCCGCCAGACATCGTAGCTAGCCAAACCGCCAGTGTGACGGCAAACTCCTTGCGACGAGACACATCTCTTCTCCACGAGGCATGGCCGCCTTCTCTGCTGCTCTCTCTACAGATTTTCGCGCGTTCAGTTGATGCTAGCATCAGCATGCTTTTCACAGCATCTGGCAAATGGTGCCTCGACGCCTCTCCAGGCAGCGGTTGACAGGGCGATCTGCGAGGTCGCGCTGGGGAAGTCGCCAACGAGACACAGGAACGCGAACCTGCCAGCACTCTCATGGTATAGCGATATAAGCATATAAAACACTTGACCTTGTGCTACTGCTGATAAGTAATACACTGCTAGAACTCACCCTTCTTCAGATCAGCTTCTACGAGAACGCAGTCGCGAGAGAAAGGACTCATGAATCGCTTCTCTACTCTCGCTTTTCATGTCTATGACAAGGTTACCAACAACAGGCATCGCATCCGTTCAGGACTTGACTTTCAAGATGTCAGTCCTCCACAAGCCTTCCCAATGTCACCTTATACCCAGATGCCGGACGAGCCTAAAGCGCTGCCTGGACAAGTCTATCCTAAGCCTCTCAACTTGCAAAGAAACAAATCAGAGCGGAATCGCTTGCAAGGCATAGTACAAAGAAGGGTTGACTCGTGTGCATCTGATAGCTCAAGATCAAATGGACATGCTCGCAGCCTGACAGACCTCTTCAATAATGAGGGAGGTCGGAGGACTTTCTTTGCGATATGGTTATTACTGCACGCACTGGTATTCGCTTTCGGATTTGTGCATTACTGGCTCAAAGGTGAGCTACCTTTGTCCAGTGTCACTAGAGGTTGTCGTTTCCGACCTGACTGTTTTGAAACCGGCAGATAATCTGAGCAATGCTCGAGCAACTTTCGGCTGGACATTCCCAATGGCGAGGGCTTCAGCTTTGGTGCTTCATGTCGAAGTCGCTGTCCTCCTCCTCCCAGTCTGCCGTACTTTTCTCACATTACTCCGGCGTACCCAGCTCAACAGTATCATTCCGTTCGATGCCAAGTAAGATAGTCCTATCTCTATACCGCAACTCCGGTGCAGCTTGTCCACAGTCTTACCTTTTCTACTCGTTCACAGTATCACTTTCCACAAGTCCATCGGCTGGGGCATGCTGCTGTTCACCATCGTACACATCGCAGCTCACATGCGCAATTTCTATCTCTTCGCGAATGCCACCAAGACGGGCTTTGTTGGTTTCGTAAAAGCGAACTTTGCGACTGGACCAGTACGTCTGTACCTCATGATTGAAGACCCCTGTTGCTTTCTGAATAACCCTCCCTAACACTCAGGGCATCACTGGTTGGATCATGTCCATCATCCTTCTCGTTATGATCTGGTTTGCTATCGAGAAGCACCGTCGGGCACACTTCAATCGATTTTGGTACTCTCATCATCTGTGTAAGCTGGGATTCTCAAGCTTCCTGTAAACGCCTCCCGACTGACCGTCATCTGTCGCCAGTCATTGTATTCTTCGCCATGTGGCAGCTGCATGGCATGTTCTGCATGATACCAAGTGACGACACGAAGAAGTGTGATTACTGGCAAGTTGGTGTGTTCTGGAAGTATTTCGTTGTCTCCGGTGTGGTATACCTATACGAGAGAGTCATGCGTGAAGTCCGTAGTCGGCACAGGACGTTCATCAGCAAGATCGTCCGTGGGTTCAGGTTTCCACTACGTTGCCCTTCTGCATATGTTTTGACTGCGCTTCCTCTTCATAGAGCACCCGGGTGATGTTATAGAAGTTCAGATCAAAAAGGAAAAGACAAATGCTAGAGCTGGCCAGTACATCTTCATCAATTGTCCCGATATATCGTACTTCCAGTGGCATCCATTCACTCTTACCTCAGCACCTGAAGAAGACTTCTTATCAGTAAATATCAAGATGGTCGGTGACTGGACAGAAGCTTTCGGTGCTGCTCTAGGATGTGAAGCGTCAAAGTCTCGAAGGAACACATCCATGCCGGGAGCGAGGCAAGACAATGTGCTTGTGGATGGCGTTCCTATGCGAAAAGTATTGCCAAGGATCATGGTAGATGGACCTTTTGGCAGTGCAAGCGAGTAAGTCGTGGCGGCACGATTGTATCTAATAATGTGCTTATGTCGTTCTTGCTTCCCTTCAGGGACTATCATAGTGAGCCATGTTGAGACGCTTGTTATGACAGTTCTGATATGCGTGCCGACACTTCAGAATTTGAGGTGGTCATGCTATGTGCAGCTGGCATCGGAGGTAGCTGTCAGAAGCGCTCCACATCAAGAGCCAGAGACTGAAACACTCTCTCCTGCAGTGACGCCATTCGCTGCAATACTCAAGTCGATCTGGTACCGTATGAACCATCCACAAGCTGGCAAGCGGTCGCTGTTGAGCAAAATATACTTTATTCACATTTGTCGCGACAGTGAGTCGTACACCAAATCCTTGCAAAACTCCTCTTGCTCACAACGCACCACATCCGTAGCTGTCTCCGTCTCCTGGTTCAGGTCCCTGCTGGCAGCGATAGAGGCACAAGATATGACTGGAGTAAGCCTCGTCCCATGCTGCCTCCGATATCCTGTGCTGAATCGGTCTCTTGCAGTCTATCGAGATCATGACGTATGTCACACAAGCAATGAAAGATGATGACTGGACGGTGAGTAGTCTGTTGCCCACACTCAGTAAATATCCGCTGACCAATACTATCGCCTTTCAGAACATCATGCTTGAAGACGTCGGTAATGACAGAGATGCCATCTCTGGCCTTCGCGCACCGACCCACTACGGTCGGCCGAATTGGGATACCATCTTCTCCAACATCAAAGACAAACACCCAGATACCGAGTGAGCTGATCCCGTCACATGCAACAACGGACTAGACTAAAGCCGATGAATATTTGATCTCGTAGAATAGGGACACTCTTCTGCGGACCGAAACCTCTCGGTACAGCCCTGCACAAGATGTGCAGGAAGTGGAGCTCGCCAGATTCAGACGGAACCAAGTTTGTGTTCATGAAGGAGAACTTCTGATTGATGGGATCCTGTACTGTGTTCATGGATTACGGTCTCAATATCTTGTAGACAGAAAGCCTGGTGCTGTTCTGAACATGCTGACTCCCTCGTCGCCTAAGCCGAGTTCATCCTCGAATGAAACCTTTCTAGACCTTGGTCTGCCTGAGTGCGAATCATATCCACCTCTTCTCAGTAACGGTCTTGGCGTCATGGAAGTCGTAGATCTCCTTTTAGCCAAGTGAGGTGACATTCTTGGTGTGCCGAACATTTGCTCGTCTGCTGAGGAATAGCCTGATGTGTCATGATCGCCCATGAAAGACCAAGTGTTGCCCTCGTTGTGGAACACTGATGATGGGCGACGAGGCCTACCTGCGGCTCGGTTCATAGTCTCTTGCTGCGCATGGCTATATGGTTGACGAACTGGGTCGTACTTTTGATGCCGAGGAGTGTTACGATGATGCCTGCAGCCTGTGTGTCCCCTCATTCCGTCATAATCGCCTGCGGGATCGTAGGAGTGTAATCGGCCAGAGTAGGATGAATAATCGCAGTCGCAATCGCTTGAGCAATCCAGAGCTTCGGGATAGGGTGATCCATTGCGGCCAGGTCTAGCCCGCCGACGGTGCTTAGGTAGGGAAGGGAGAGGTGCATACAGTCCATGAGGGTCGAAAGGATCATAGTCGTAATGCAGCGGTTCGTACTGCGATAGGCGCTCACGCAGTTCGTCGAGTGTCATCTCCCGGTCTAGTTCTGTAGAGCAGATTAGAAAGAAGCTCAGCTCTCGTCCTGCATCGTCCAACTCATGTTGTGGACACACCTCTCTTCAGTCGAGCATATTCCGCTTCAGAAATCGAGCTCAAGTCCCTCATTATACCTTCATCCAGTCTAGCAACTTCCCAATCTCTGATCTCATCCTCTTCCTTCTTGAGCTCTCGTTCAAGCTGAGCATCTCTATGACCTATATCGACCAGCTTCTCTTGAAGAGCGTCGATCTTCTGTTGTGCTTTCTGCAATTTTAGCTTGTATATCTCACTAAGGAGTTGCTGTGACCGTGCTGTAGAGGTATGGAGATCGTTTGAAAGCTCCGAGGCAAATGTCTCAGCATCTCCGGAAGCCTTTGCTAGCCTTTCTGATGCAGCGCTCAGAGCAGGGAGAGTTGACGGAGCGGGACGACGGAACATGTGTATACCAGGGCGAACATCCGGCGAACCGCTGTCATCAAAAGGTGATTGTGCATTTCCCGCGTTGGAGGGATCGTCCCAGCCGTGATCATTGACGGCACGATGGTAAGGAGTCCCTGGGTAGGTATTGCAACGACTAGGGAAGGTGTAATCATCGCTTGAGGGACTTTCTGCTCGCGAAGCCCGCCTGGGACTGACAGGCGAGCTCGGAAAATTGCTCATTTCTTCGATATCAGGCGTGAGACCAGTGTGTTTATAGCTTGCTCTTCGTGATGGAGCACTAGGTTCCGGGCTGGTATTGTAAAGATCACGAGGTGGTGGTCTGCTTTCAATGGGTCGGGCTACATCTGCAGGATCAATTGAGGTAGCTCGAGGGGTAGAACGAGGATCTATTCGTGTACGCAAGACAGTAGGACCGGGTGAAGGAATGACAGTCGGAGTAGAGACGATGTAAGGTCTCCTCGTACGCTCGTGTATGCCGGAGAGAGAGCCTGCTTCTTTGCTGCCAGAGTCAAGCTGCCCATCAATTCCACTTGTCCCTGCTCGCCCTGCAGATGTCTGAGGTGCTGGGATATCAGATGCAGGTCCCGACCCAGTGGTTTTATGTGCTGATTGAGGCATACTGGTACCTTGCTGAGTAAAGTATGGATCCAAAGCTACAGTTGTACCGCTGGCAAATGACCGGTCCGACCTAGCAGAAGGGGACATAGGCGGCTGCCCATTCAAAACTGATCCGGGCAGAGGCAGGGAGTTGTAAACTGGCATGGTTCGATTGCTGGCTTGATGAGGCTGGAAAGAAGTGCTTGCCCGTCTCGGGGAGACTGGGACTGCTAAGAAAGGCGAAGACTGCGCGGTCAAAGAATGACCAGGTATAGGTTCCGAGTTCGATCTTCCAGGAGCATGTGGATATGTGGAATGTCTAGGTACCTCGGTCGATGCGCTGCGTCCGGGTGCAGTCCCTCGAGCTGTTGATGATAATGCGTTCCGTTCAGCTCGCAGCTCAGGCGGAATTGGAGGTAGAGGCGGAAGAGGCGATAACGGATTCCATTGCGGAGATCGCATGCTTGTGTTCAATGGACCGGGTGAGAAAGCGGTAGCTGGCGTACTTGCATTCGAGAGGATGGGAGCGCCTGGTGTAGAGGGAGGTAGATTACCGGTTGGATTTAGGTCGAGACCTAGTGCATTACGCGTAACTATTCGTGAGGATAGATGGCTTATGGATGTGGATTGCGCCGCTGGACTCCTCAAGCTGCTTGCTATGCTTGTTGACATTGACGCTCCGGGTCCTGGAGTCCTCCCGCTACTCTCTTCATGGTGCGAATCCGAGGACGGAACTGCTACAGGCGTTGATCTAGGAGTTGCCAATCTCTGCTCTATTTGAGGATTAGAGCGTATAGATTGCTGCGCAGGAGACCGAGGCGACTGCAGAGGAACAAGAGGCGGAGGGGAGGCTCCATTGTTACTGAGCGAACTACCGACTTCATAAGGCGGAGGAGGAGATCGTAAAGCGGCTGATCCATTTGAGGATAGTGAAGAGGATGAATCTACTCTTGTCTGAAGTGAAGGCCTGTATGCGTTTAGTGTATCAGAAATACCTGGTAGTGAGGCACTTGATGACGGTCTCGATTGATGAGGCGAAGAGGGCAGCCTCGGTGAGGCTGTCAGATTCGATGACGGCGACGTAGGAGTCGTGGTCCGTACATCATCAGAGATCGAGATAGGTTCCGGCGGTAAAGGCCTTCTTGGTCGCCTGTATGCAATTCTATCAGTGGGCACGTGAAGCCAGTATGCTCTACCGGAGCTGTAGCCGCAGCAGCACGCATGTTGGCCGCATAGATAGGTATATGGGGAGATACAAAGAGGTGCGGACAAGTCAGCTAGTCCACTGTAAGCTCGCATTCGGAATTGCGAGAACGACTGACGCTGCATCATGCTGTGCCACCCATCCGAAGGGCTGCGGCATTTCAGGCCAAAGTAGAGAAGGCATGGACTGTCAGCACTGTTATCGACGACACATGTGAATGATTATTGATGACACTCACCAGTTCAGATGGACTGCCTGGGTCTGTATCGACTCTCATATATCCTGATTCTCTCGAAAACTCCTTGACGCTTCCTTTAAACCTGGCTATAAGGCGAGTGGAAGGGGTAGTGACTCGAGCAGAACGAGAAGAGCTGACGGAAGAGTACACTGTGACCATGAGTGTGCTTCGTCATGGCAATACAGACAGTGTCTTCTGTCAGACATGCGTAATAAGCTTTTCTCGTTTCCATTCAGTTGTGTCGTTCTACTGCCTGTGGCTTCGTTGATGAAGTACGGACGGCCAAGTGAGACACGCTTGGGTTGATTGTTCATAGCCAGGAGGACGATGCTGTCTACTAGGAGCAATGCGTCTCATCAGTCGATACCCAAGAGTGAGAAGAGGAGAGGAGAGCTGCAACAAGACAAGACAAGCTATAATTCCCAACCTTGCATCTTTTCTGCTTACCTCATCCGGCTGGCAGTATGCAAGCACGTGACATAAAAGGGGACGTCCAGGTTATTGCAGCACTAGCGTAGCAATACAACGCGTGACAGCTGCAGACTACTGAGGCTGGCTGGAAATGTTGCTCATGCTGCAGCCGAGTATCTGAGCTCCATGGCATCAAACCACATTCACCCAGTAGTTCGGCCTTCTTTCGCTTGTGAAAATTCTCCCCACTTGCCTGAACGTGATCGACTTCCCTCCATGCTGGTGGCGTGTCCTTGCTGCAAATTTATCCTGCATCTGCGTTCTTGCTCTTTCTTCTCCTTCCTCACCACCTTTTATATACTCGTATTCAGCTTATACATCGTATAACTGATAGAGTAACTCATACATCACCTACATTCCCTATCAACCTCCCTCTTATTCCATTTCAATATCATTAAAATGGGCAAAGCAGACAAAGTAAAGCAAAACCCAGCAGCTGCTAAAGCCAACGGCAAGCACACCACAAAGCCTGCTCCTACACCCGCTGCTGCTCCTGCTGCCAATGGCAAAGCTGGCAAGAAGGACAAGAAATCGAAAGCCGCTCCTGTCCCTGTCAAAGAACCTACTCCTGAAGAATCCTCATCATCCGAAGAAGATTCTGATGATTCTGATGATGAGGAAGATTCTGATGATGAATCGTCCAGCGATGATGCTGAGGTGAGTAAATATCACCTATACTATACTCTTCTTGACCTTATTCTTCATCATACTGACTTGTTACCTGTCTTCTTCTCCCCTCTCTGCCGTCCGTACTCTCCAGGTCAAGCCCGTCGCAAAACCTGCAGCAAAGGCAGCCACCAACGCAGCTACCAACGTAAAGACCACCGTCGAGAAGACCGCCAAGCAAGCTAAAGAAGCAGCAAAGTCCAAAGTCAACGCTGCCGCCAAGGCAGTAGAGACCGTCTCTGCTCCTGCTGGCACCGAAGATTCTTCTTCATCCGAGGAAGATTCTTCCGATGATAGTGACGAGGAGTCCTCATCTGAGGACGAGCAGCCTGCTTCTAAGGCTGCTGCCGTCAAGGAGACTGCTGTCAAGAAGGGCAAGGAGACTGCTCAAGCTGCTAAGGCTGCTGTCAACAACGCCACTGCTGAAGAGAGCAGCAGCGACGACGACGATGACAGCTCTGACAGTGATGACGATGAGGAAGAGGTATGTCACCACTTGACATCAACTTCTATACTTGTGGACACCTTGCTGACCTATATGCTTGCTTTTATTCCTTCGCCTCTCCTCACACTCTTTGTCTCTCCCATCCTTCCGTTGTTCTGTTATCAATGTAGGCCGCTCCCAAGACTGGCGAGAAGCGCTCCGCTGAAGAGTCCGACTCTGACGATGACTCTTCCGATGAGGTGAGATCATGTTGTCTCTATTTGCTTCCGCCTTCTAGCCAGTACTGACTGCTCTACTATCATTAGGACTCCGATGAAGAGATGGAAGGTGCTCCCGAGACCAAGAAAGAGAGCAAGCCCGCCGCTAAGAAGGCCAAGGTCGACGCCGAAGCCGACCCCAACGCAACCAACACCGTCTATGTCGGTGGTCTATCATGGGGAGTCGACGAGGCAGCCTTGAAGGAGTACTTTTCACACTACGGCGAGGTTTCCTCAGCACGCATCATTACCGATTTTGCCACTGGCAAGTCCAAAGGATTCGGATACGTCGATTTCGCAGAGACTTCATCTGCTACTGCTGCTTTGGAGCTGAACGAGACCGAATGGGAAGGACGCACTATCAAGGTTAACTACTCTCAACCTAAGGGAGATAAGCCACAACGTGATGCCGGCGGTGCACCAAAGAGACAATTCAATGATGAGCTCTCACCTGCTTCACAAACTCTGTTCGTTGGAAACTTGCCTTTCTCTGCTACTGAAGATCAAGTCTGGGAAATCTTCGGTGAATTCGGAAAGGTTTCTTCCGTTCGCCTGCCTACCGACAAGGAAGATGGAAGACCCAAGGGATTCGGTTACGTTGAGTTCTTGAACCAGGAAGATGCAAGCAAGGCTTGCGAAGCTGGCCGTTCGAGCGGTCTCGAGATTGACGGTCGTCAATTGAGATTGGACTTCTCGACTCCTCGTCCTCCTCGTGAGGAAGGCGGATTCTCAGGTGGCTTCGGAGGAGGCCGTGGTGGAGGCCGCGGGGGCTTCGGAGGAGACCGTGGAGGCAGAGGCGGAGGTAGAGGAGGCGGCAGAGGCGGCTTCGGTGGTGACAGAGGCGGCAGAGGTGGCTTTGGTGACCGAGGCGGACGAGGTGGCGGCCGTGGTGCACCCAGAGGTAAGGCTAAATCTTTTTGACAAATCTTGGAATCAGATAAACTGACACTGCCTTTGTAATTGCTTAGGTGGCCGCGGACGTGGAGGTCAAGACGGTGGCTGGTCTGATAGAGGCAAGGCAGTCCGTTCAGGAGCTGCTCTTCCCGGCGCGGGCAAGAAGATCTCCTTCGATTAAGTCTCTTACTTCTCGACCTTTTCCTCTTTTGCTCGCGAGAGCATTCCGGGAGGAAAGTGAAAGAATAGAGGACAAGATCGTCAAGGCAGATGGACTTCTTTGTGACAACTTTCTTTCGCATTACATAAGAACGGTTCAGGTTGGCTGGCTTAAAATTGGTCTGAACATTCTCTAAGGTCACAATACACTGTGACCATTGGATTTTGACCAACTTTTCCCGGATGGCTCGTTACTTTTTGGTTGGCGTGTGGGGAAACACTACTATTGGACGGTCGAACCATGTCTATCTCTCGGGATGGCCATGGTTCTCCTCCACGGTTGGCTCGTTCGGCTTAGAGAGGTCCCATTTGTCCCTATCATATGTTTCCTGGTTGGCTCTTTCTTTTTGTGCATTCAAAGAGAAGTCTCAGTTCGGTTACGGCCCCATCTATTACTTGTCCCTATTTACAAAAAAGCTAGTCTCTATCTAGCTGGATACCCTGCTCGGCCCCATTTGTTACCTTAATACTTCCTACTTCTAGGAAGATGTCGGCAATAATAAATCGTTACGCTTGGCTTTACATTCATCGCATGCATATCATCGTTACTTGTCGGCTCCCTCTCTTGCTATCTCGCGTGGGCTCTCGACTTCTTGTTGTACTAGGAATCACTATTGTATCCAGTATTGCAAGCAAGTTCTTACCTAATCATCCTACATCCTCTAACACTGTTTGCACCGTTGCCCTTGCTCCCGACGCCCTCGTCAACGCTGAACCATCTGCGAAAGTCTCAATGAAGACACCAGTGAGTGTCTTCCTTGAAACATTCGCAGATGTTTCGACTTTCATTCGACATGTTCCGTACTCGAGTTCGTGGTCGTTGCCACATCTTCCGTACTCATGCAGCGTGATAAGCGCGACTTCGCCCAGCAGAAGCTTGAGACCTGACTTATCTCACATGCAATCAGAGGCAGGCGCCCATCACATCGTTTATTCCACGGTACTTTGCATTTCATAGAACAACACTTTCACCACAAGATACGCGACACGCGTCATGGACCTCTACGGTAGCTGGGATCCAGCACTCGCATCGAGCAGCGGGGCCAATACGCCAATACGGGAAACGCCAGAACAGGCAAGCAATAAAGCAGGAACCAGCAGTAACGATGGTGCATCTGGTCAAGAGCAAGGCAATGCATCTGCTTCCGGCTCTTCCGCTGCTAACAAGGCCCGGTCACCGACTATCGAGCAGGAGATCGAACAGATGGGAACGCTCGTATCTGGGATGGGCAAGAACTTGGGCAGCTACTGGAGCAGCTTCAGACGGCAGGTGAGTTCCTTCTCTATTACTGTCTCAATCTTAGGATGTCCAGACGCGTGGTTCAGTCCTGCTCTCGTCGTTTCATGAAGGTCGTCATGGCGTTTGATCACCCTTTCACGGCTGACCATGCATGTGCCAATGCTTCTCGACTATATAGAGCGAAACAGTCCTGAAGCAATCGCAAGTACTAGCTTCAAATGCAGCCAAAGACCTCACGCCATACCTCGACAAAGCGAAAGCCGAGCTCGCGCAACTCAACGAGCAAGCCAAAGCATCGGCAGCGGCAGGTCAGGCAGCCTCCATTTCCGAATTAGGCGTCAACCCCGACAATCCGTCTGTTGTGCTGAAAGCACCTCGTGAAGATAAGGGCAAAGGTGTGGATCGTGAAGGTATGACCGCAGGAGATCCTACTTCACCTACTGGGAGCGTCAAGACCCTCGTTCCTGAATCGAGTGAAGAAGGTGGTCATATTAGTACTACACCAGCCATGAGCGCAGGTGCTTTCTTCTCCAAATTGCAGCAACAACTATCTTCCAATCCTAAATTTCAAGACTTTCAGCATACTTTCCAGAATGTACAGCATGATCTGAAGAATAAAGTGGTTGACTTCAACAAGATAGATATGCATGAAGCGCGTGAACAGCTTGAAAAGGCTATGAACTCAGGAGAGAAATACTGGAAAGTAGCTAGTAAAGAATTGAGCGATTTGGTTGGTGAAGCTGTTCGTATCGTTCCGCCCGAGGGCTACACATCGGATGCAGCAGGGCAGAGTCAGCCCTTGACAGGAGCAGCTGGTAAAGCAGCTGATAAGAGAAGGAAGGATGCGGCTGTAGCTGCTGCTGGAAGAAAGGAAATGCTACTGCATCGTCTCAGATCAGAACCTGCTATTCTGCTGGTTGATCCAGCGGAACCACCTTCCACAGCGCAAGCCGAAGGAGGAGATAGTGCAAGCGAGGAGAAGAAAGAAGGCCACACAGATTCAAGTGCTGCCTTTGCCTCGTTCTTGCAGAGCGTTCAGAAGGATGATGGAGTCAGCGGAGAGAGCTGGAAGACTAACATTACAGCTGAGTTGGAGGACGAGGAAGGTGGTGCTGCCCTGAAGCAGACATACAACAGCGTTGGTGAGTGTATCGCAAACATACAGTCCGTGTGGTGTATACTGATCTGTCTTGTCACAGTTCCAAGCCAGATCACAGAAGAAGCTTTCTGGACACGCTACTTCTTCCGCAAGCAGCAGATTGAGGAAGATGAAGCTCGCCGAAGGGAGATACTTGAAGGTAGGCGGGCATTTTGAATCCCCAGGCACCTCAGACTGACTTGGCATCCACTTGTAGGAGCTTCTCGTCAAGAAGAGGAGGACTTCAGCTGGGACATGGAAGATGAGTCGGCTTCATCAGCCGCAGCCGAAGATGATGATGAAGTTAAAGCCGAAGACAAGGCGCGCGTATCCAGCGAATCCGTTTCGACGCCCAAGCTCGGCGGGCCGGCCAAGACTTCTGCAGAACAGACATCGCCTGCTGGTTCAGATGATGTGGAAGCCAACTGGTCATCACCTGCGGAACCTTCGTCACCTTCTGTCAACACGAACAAGCCTACAGGCCCAACAAGCGTAGATCTATCCGCTAAAGGGTCCTCTGCGAGAAACTCGTCTGAAGAAGGCACTTCAAGCAGCTATGATGTGGTCAGCGCTGGTGACGTTTCGAGTCCCAAGATTGAGAAAGCGCTTGCCAGTGGAAAGCAAGATCAAGGCGAAGATAGCGATTCGGATTGGGAATAAGGCCCTTTACGGCAATGGAGTGGTGAGACTGCAATATTTCATGCGAGAGTTGCCTCGCTCTTTGTTTACTTCTCTGAGACAATGTATCAGACCACCTGTGACGCGATGTCTCTGTACCTAGATTACATCCTTAAGTTGTGTTGTAGGTGTCGCTTCAGGGTATGTTAAACATTTGCCTCTCTGTTGCGTCGCCTGTTCGAATACATGAGATACGCGGATCAATGTAGCTTCGCTTCGAGCAGCGCCGGCGAAGGAGATGCCGAAGGGTCTGTGTGCGCGATCCGTCAGTCCGGACGCTTGGATGTACGGAAGCAGCCACATACTTATTAGGATGCATGGTATACAAAGTCATGGGTCCATCCATTGTCTCGCCTGCTCTGTTGACGAGTTGACGCTTGATGAGAGGCACGTCGTCGCCAAGCAGTCCCAATGGAACTGTCATTATAGGATAAGCTGCATGACTCCACATGCGGACTGTAGCACCGAGGTATACAACGGCATCCGCAGAATGCTTTTTCAACTCTTCTTCGATGAGAGTTTTCGATTCGTCCACCCTAGTTTTGAGGTGTTGATAGCGTTCAGAAGAAATGTCCTCCCTCGACAAAGCGGCAGCGAATCTTCGGTAGGCATCGTAATTCTTGGGACATTCGCGCGGATCATCAAGTGTGTATTGAACCATGTCTTCCAAGGTACGGATGCCAGATGGGACGCTGGATGGTATGTCAGAAGCCTGTCTTTCATGCCGTTTCATGGTAAAGACTCACTGAGTCAGAGTGCTGAGGTATTCAGCAATCGCATGCCTAAATTCTATCTGACAGGGCTCATTGAAGAGCACTTCGTCTCTATCCACCTCTACAAACCTCTCCGAGACGTCAGCTTCAATCACTTCTGCACCGAGCTTGCGTAGCGTGTCATAAGCTGCCTGAACGGCTGCCTTCTGTCCGAATTGTAACAATGGATCGCCTTCCCAATTCACGAGATTGATGGGCGCTAATAGTCTCAAACCCGTAAGGTCCTTGTAGTCCAGACTGGGTGTGTACTGGCCTTGCTTATTGGCGATAACTTCGAGCACTAGACAAGCATCTTCGACTGTCCTTGCAATGGGACCCGCGGTGTCTGAAAGCGCAAGACGGATCAGGGTCGGGTATATACAGGCGGGTCTCAAGAGGACTCACCACGTAGAGGAGTGATGGGAACTATTCCCGCATTTGGCACGACTCCCAGTGTAGGGCGCATACCAACGCCAGCACAATTGCTTGCAGGATCTGTTGTGGTTGCGAAATTCAATGGGAATTATTGAGCACTGTAAGGTTGCAACAAGCCTCACAATTGATAGATCCTCCAGTCTCCGTACCGACAGTTGCCGCTGCAAGGCCTGCTGCAGAAGCGACAGCAGACCCGCAAGAGCTTCTTTGAGGATCTGCGCCGGGGTACTGATACATGGAATATCTACGTCAATGCAAAATATCCGCATCTGGAATACGCGTAGGCGTAGGACCTCACATATGGAGAGCTAGGAATCCATACAACTGGTCAGCAAGACTAGGTTGTCAAATTCGGCACCGCACTTACGTGCAGTGGCCGCCAACTGGGGACCAAGATCTGCCGATTAATTTTAGCACGCTATCAATAGACAGGCTGGCATGTGAACGAACCCAGTGCCGACGCCTCGATAGTTGGCCCATTCGGACAAGTTCGTCTTGCCTGTTGAACAAGGGTCTGCCCATCAGCGTGCTGTCTCGGCGACATGTCACAGCTATCTGCTACTTGGATCTGTTACTTGGACGCTCACTCCGGCTGGCTCTTGCGTGCAGATGTCTCCACTTGACGGTGTTCTACAAGTGGAGACATCCGCACGCAAGAGCCAGCTGAACAGCCGTACTAAGGCCGCGGCGTGTCTGTCCTGACGACAAGGGAAGCGTACATAGAATGATAGCACCGGCCTCACGTAGTCTAGCTACGCAGTCGGCATCGCCCGGCACATGAGCTCCTTGCAAGGCAAAAGACCCCGCAGTTGTGTCCATGCCATCTTCAACTCTAGTAGCGATGTTGTCTTTGATTGCGATTGGGATGCCATGCAGGATAGACCTTGTCTTTCCCTGTCGACGTTCCTCATCGAGCTCTCGAGCAGCTTTGAAGGCTGCAGGACTGATGGCGATCACCGCATGGAGTACTGGATTGACCTCTTTAATGCGAGCAATGTAGGCCTGAAAAGCGAGGGAATGGGTCCAAGTGTTAGCAGTGATAGGATGATGCAGCGTAGACGTGGTCTTATGTAACCACTCGCTCACCTTGACCAGGTCTAGAGAAGTGAAATCACCAGCTGTCAATCCATCTTGGAGTTGTCGAATGGTCGCATGCTGTAGGTCCAGGCCTGCAAAAGACATGACAGACTGTGTCTAGCAGGGAATATACGGCTGTCTCAGGGTGGCCTTGGGTCAAGATGACAACGGTCCGCTTTGACTGCCATGCCATTGCCCTGTGAAGCGGTACCACCAGAAAAATGTTACAGCTTGTAAGACAGCCTTGAACGATGAAGCGAGCCCTTTGTTTCCGACTCTTGTAAGTGCATCATCATTCATCCTTGATTATGTAAATTAATCCCGTTTTACCTGAGATTGAGATTCGCGAACTAGTTATGGGTTGAGGTGCAAGTGAAGAGCGTGGCCTCTCGACGATGTCTCGCACAATCCCGGCAAGTGTGGCGAATGTGACTGCACCAGTCTCTGCAGAGCAAGTGTATCATACGAGTGCGCTTTTGAATACACTAGCAAAGGAATCTATGTCTAATTGGCAATATTGCTGGTCATTCCAAACTCCCCAGCTAATAGTAAGAGCTACATAAGGATGTCACGAAGGTAGTTATGCGAGAACGTGCTGGCTCTACTTGTTGGATTTCCGCGACGCTAACTTCTTCTTGATGATTGAAGGGAAGCTAGTCAGGACCATCGCGCCGCCCTTGATTTGCATGCTGTGGGATAGGAGATCGTGTAAGCCGTGTGATGAGACTACTGGACTTTCGACAAGACGTACAAGTAGAAGAGTCCATAGCAGAGAGCGATGTTGGACAGGTTAAATGCGATAAAGATGCCAGTGTCGCGCCTAAGGAGCACAGTTCAGTATATATTGCTAGATCAGTACGATATGAATCAGCTCACCATCTAGTGCCGTATGTGATATTGATGCTTGACAGATACTGGTCGGCAACCGTGTACTGGCAGTAGGCACAGTCCGCCGTAGCGTCTGGATTCGACAGACTTGCCATCATGCTAGTCGCGTAAGCTCCGGCGTAGGCAGCGCACCTATTCGAGATGAATGGTTAGTATGATCATGTGCATCACAGTCTTCGTGAGGAGTCTACTCACGTCTGACCTGCTGGTGGGTTGAATCGGAAAAGCTCTGTGGCTGCGCACTGAACCGGACGGTTGTGGCTGTCGAGGACATCGATTATAAGCTTGATAGGAGATGTGGTGGAATGTGTCAACTTACAGTACGACTGCCAATTGACTTCTGAGGAAGTAGACAATGGGATCGGCATAGTACAAGAACCATCTCCAGGCTATGGATCCACGAGGTCAGCAATGCCTAGTACGAGCGACAACCTCCACTTACGAGCAGTCATGAGCTCCCAGGGAACGAGGATACCGGTGTAAATGTTGAGCGAGACCAAGAAGAAAGGCAGTAGATTGGCAACGAGAGAAGGTGAAGCTGTGGAGAGACGCGTCAGGATCCGTGCACACGATAGCTAAGATACAAGGGACCTACGTGACAATGCACACATCCAGTGGGCGAAGGTGACGGTGAATAGGTTGAGAAGAAGTATATTAAAGAATGTAAGGCCTGTAAAGTTTTCTGTCAATGTCGGAACGGAGGCGGTGGCGGAGGATGCTGCTTACCCGCTGGTTCGCCGAAGGGGAACCCTACTGGCCAGTACGCAAGAGGCCAATAAATGAGAGTCTGTATAATTGCATATGGAACTTCGTTGACCAAAACTGCCGTCATCCATGCTACCCAGGAGTATGTCGAATGACTTTCTCGGGCTTGCCACAGAGATTTGAGGATGAAGTGCTTGGGAATGGATGCGTTGAGCAGGGCCGGTAGTAGCAGGATTGCCAAGAAGATGCTGAACATGATCTGCTGAGTATCATTGACTGTATTTCCTAATTGATAGAATGTAAAGCTGAGATGATGGAGATGTCAGCTAAAGTACCGATAGACAAAAGCTTCATGTCACGCACCCATTGAATATGCCGACAAAGACATTGCTCAGGATCTTTCCATATGCATATGAGCTGTCCCGGTAGAAGTTGCGTCCAATGCGAAGCGTGAGAAGCTTCGTCTGTTCGAGAATAGAAGCGGCATATACGCGGTTGACATCCTCGCCGGCTTCTTGAGATCCACGTTGACTGCTTCGCTCTCGAACAATGTTGTCAATCTCTTCAATGACCTTTTTGTGCTCCTCCGACTCCTTCCATAGCTGTCCCCATGGCTTCTTGCACGAGCTCGGCTGACCTACAACTTCTAGAGCATATTCGGCGATGTTCTCATCGTCGTCGCAATGGCGCGCTCCGTGCGACTCAAAGTACTTCACACACTCCGTCACAGGACCAAAGTACGCAGTCTTGCCTCCTGGTGACAGTAAAAGTACCTTGTCGAAGCATCCTGTGAGCAGCTGACTTGACGGTTGATGAATGGTGGACAAGCAGCCTTGACCGGAATTGGCCAGCTTGCGAATGAAGCGGCCAATTGACATTGCACCACTTGCATCAAGACCGGACGTCGGTTCGTCTAAGGATGTATAAATAGTTGGCCTTGCTGCGAGCTCGACACCGATGGTAAGACGCTTCCTTTCTTCGATGGACAGTCCAGCTTCCGGACTTCCGATCAGGGCATCTGGTTTGTCAAAATTGAGCAGCTCCATAATCTTGTTGCAATACTTGAGCTTTTCTTCTTTACTATATTTCGTAGGTTGTCGGAGTAATGCAGAGAATTCCAGGGCTTCCCGTATGGTCGCGGAGGTATCGTGGATATCTGCTTGCTCGGCGAATCCAATGCGACGTTGATAATCAGGGTCGGTGGGTCGGCCATCGAGAAGGATATCACCCTCGACTTGAGCTGCGATGCGCTTGGTGATGGTGTTAAGAAGTGTCGTCTTGCCTGCGCCGGAAGAGCCCATCAAAGCTACCGATTCACCAGGCTTGAGATAACCAGAGACTGCAAGGGGGGGGGGGGGGGGGATAGCGTCAGATGCCAGTCACATCGCAGCTGAAAAAGGCTCACCATGATCCAGAAGCATCTTCGGTCCATCGGCAGTCTGAACCGTAACGCAAATATCCTTGAATGTCAAGACCGTCTCGCTTTCCGCGATGCCTTCAATCTTTTCGTCTGTTCCACTAGCACCATTTGCCGGTGCATTCTTCTCATCTAAGACAGGCGGCACCGCCTTCTGTTCTTCATCGCTAGATTTGCGTAGCTCTCTCTGTGCACGCTTTGCTTCCTTAGTCTTGACAAAGGTCATGGTGTTGCCTCCTGGTTCGGCATAGTTGAAAAATTCACTGAACAGAGCGGCAGCGACGATGTAGCCAATAGTGTAGGCGATGATGATACCAAAGTTCCTCCAGACATGACTGTATTGATAACCGAAAGACTGTGCGATGTAGGCGGAGCCGTCCACCAGAAGCGAACCGGGCGTCGAGCCCGCTAGAGCGCAAGTCTGGAAAGCTTCCGATGTACCGGCACCTTGAGGGATGACGCTAGCAGGTGCGCAAGTCATAGTGTACCGCGAGAACTCGTTGGCCATGAGTGCTTCGAAGGAGAAGGAGAGGGGCTGAATGTAGCTGATCCACTTGAACCACGAAGGCATCAACGAACGAGGAATGACATAACCGACGAAGATGATTGCGATATTCAATCCTATGATCGAATAACGGTTTGCAGTATCGAAATTGGGAGACAGCGCTGCTACAGCTCGGAAGAAGGAGGTCAAAGAGATCGTCGTAAGGAAGACGAAGAGGAGATAGATGAAGAAGGCCGATGCTGATCGATGGAGTTGAGCGAGGAAGTAGAATGCTATACTCCACAAGATGGCTTGAAGTAGATTGATAGGAATGTCGACTGCGATGGTACTAAGGATTTGAGCGCTTGGACGGTAGAAGGCGAAGGAGTGTTGACGGGCAATGACGGGCCTTCCGCTTGTAGCTTCGAAAATCTCGCTCAAGTTGAGCCAGCCGAGTAGGAGAAGGGAGAAGAAGAGAGCACCACCTTTGGGGAAGGCACCTTGTGTAGATGTCAATCCCACGTTAAAAAACAACGAGCCAACGATCAGCGCGATGCTGAATAGTCCGAAAAAAAGTCAGTGCATTGTTCATGTCCTCGATCATGTCTTCAATTCCGGACTCACACGACATTTGTAGCTGTCTTTACGTATAGAGCACCCATGTCACCCTTCTTCATCAGCACCTGTCTCTTTGTTAAGGCTTTTGTCATCTGCCACAAGCTTCTGTTGTAAACGCTTGATCCACCAGATCTCTGCTGTTTAACAGCTTGCTTGAGGTCTTTACCGGCATCATCCTGATGGAATTGCTGCTTGAGGCTCTGAATGTCAGCACGGAGTTGCTTGTACACTTCGGACTCCCGGAAAGCGCGCTCGCGATCTTCAGGTGTACGTGGTGCCTTCTTTTCGAAACCTGGTTTGACTTTGCGCTCGGCTGGATCGGTGATACCCGTGAGGAAGCTGGAAGGAGGATATTGCTCAGTACATATACAGGCTTCTAGGGCCTTAAAAGCTCACTCTGGTACTGTGCTTCTTGGTGGATACGCATAACCCAAGCCTTCAAAGTACTCTCTCGCCGTCGAAGCAGGCCCGAAGTAAATCATTTTTCCCTCATCAATGACACAAACCTTATCGAATAGATCATAGATATTATCTGAAGCTTGATATAAAGACACAATATTTGTTCTTCCAACGAGATCAGTGAGTAGTCGAAGGGATTTGACGTAATCCAAAGCTGTTGAGCTGTCTAGACCACGGGTTGAATTGTCCCATGACGACAAGGCAGCTGATGTAGCCAGTGTCTCGGCAATTGAAATACGTTTCCTTTCTCCTCCGGATACACCTCGGATGAATTCGTTTCCTACTTTTGTATTGGCCGTGTGTTCGATGCCGAACATCTTCAAGAGGACGTGTGTGGCTATTTGTACATACGTTTTCGCTGATTCGCCTTCAACTCGTACTTTCTGAGGAATGTGTGTTTGGTATCAGTATTAATGTCTAGGCATACACCTCGGTCGCTAGTTATTCGTGTGAAAACCCACCTTGCTTGGTACCTTGGTTGAGAGTGCAAATTCGAGTGTTTGTTCGGTGGTCAGAGTCGGGAAGTGCTGGCGAATGAGGGATAAATCGTCAGTAAAGAGTTGATTACAAGCTTCTGTATGCTCGACGAGCGTAGCTCAGAGCTCGCCTGTCCACTACTTTCTGTGAGCGTCGAAGTCACTCACCACATCGTCTTCACCGTTGTAGATACACTCTTGCGAGTATTTCTTGGCTACAGTCTTAAAGTCGATACCGTTGTACAGTAGTTCACCTTGAACATCCAAGAATCCTTTATGCTCGTTTGCGACAGCGCGTAGGAAGGTTGAGCATCCTGAGCCTGGTCTTCCGAGTACGAGGAGCTGATAAAACACCGGTGCAGATTTTAGACTCCATTCAGTGGTGACTCGATAGCACATCTCATAGTGGATCTCGGCTTACCATCTCTTGCGAAACGCATCCCTCGAAGTTCTGGATTAGATTCCTAGTCGGTTGCTTCTTTCCAGGAATGATCTTCGCCAGAGCGGGGACTCTTCCAAGTACGAAATCGATGAAGTCTTTCGCAAGTAATGTCCTCAGTATAGCATCTGGAAGTGTTTTGACAAAAGCGCCAGTCGAATCTTTGCCGACAACCGTGAGGTTCTCCCAAGTCGTTCCTACATATTTATCTTTGACACCACCTTTGCGTTTAAGCAATTCTTTGCGTAGATTGATGTGTGATTCAAGGTCGAAGTCGTAAGAAGTGCTTAGAACACGAGTGAGCTGTTGAAACGCTGCTTCTCCCTTTGCGACATCGACTCCTTCGCCGGCACGTTGTTCACCAAAGTATCCAGTGGCATGTCGTGTGATGGACGGTAGAGGTCGACCCCCTGGTGTCGTAGCTACGTTGCTGGTAGCAGTAGTAGTAGCTTGTTGCTGTCCTGGCTTCTTTCTACTCTTCAGTGGGGATGAAGGTGATGATGACGCGTGATCGCCGCGGTTCTGCTCTTGTACGCGAGTCCGCTGGCTCTCATCGGAGCTGGAGACTGAAGAGCCACGAGATGCTTCGCGGTCCCGTGTGGTGCTGTCTTTCTGAATCTGTGGACTCGAGGCAGCTGGCGTAGTATTCTGCTCATGAGCTGCATAGCTCGAACTCGCTTGCTGGCCTGCAGGTTGATCGGCCTGGCTCGCTTGCTGAGCGCTCGTCTTGGCCGCCGCTGGAGGTGCTTCCATAATCAAGAGGATTTACTGTATGGGTGGAAGCTCTGAAGAGGAGAGGGTCGGACCGAGCAAGAAGGAAGGAGAGCCAGCATGAGCTTGCTACCAGACAAGCCAGCCAGCCAGTGAAGTGAGTAGTGGGAAATTCACTCTTCCCACCTCTTTGCGGAAAAATGTGTGTTTCTTTGTAATGATTCAGACTGAGGCGGGCAATTCCCTGATGACTGTAATTCGAACCGCGCGGAGGAAAAAGAAAAGTAGAGCAAGTCTCCAATAAATGACGTTATTCTTTTTCCTTGCAGCACACGTGAGGCGAGAGCTTTTTCGGCTTGCTTAGTGACAGAGGATGGACGATCCTCTATGATATGACACTTCTGCCGATATCATTGTGCAGACTGTGTAACAGCATTTTCCGGCCAGGCTCGCTGTTCCTGGTGCCAATAGTGATGATGCTATCCGGTCGCGCAGCGAGAGCCGCATCTACACAGCGTCCAGTGTCGATGATCTTCGCCCTGAATGATTAATGCCTTCAACCCTGAGCGCGCATTCGCCTTGAAAGCCCAGAACAACAGTAAAGGGAGAGCAGACGTCAGCACCTCAACTAAGCAATGAGGGCATACTCGTCTATCGTACTGCATCGTTCTGATGCCTTCATTGGACCGTGATCGAGAGTCTGATCCAGCAAGAGCAACAGACGACGATACCACTGCTGTTGATTGAGTGGTCATAGACAGTATCTGTCGACCTACGGTACTGCGTCGACAATCATGTACATCACCCTCAAATCCAGCACACCTCGCCGTACCAGTCGCAAGTCTACAGCGACCGCATTACTCTGTCCTTGTTCTTGAAGACTTGAAGACGGTGGTCTGTCACTCGCAGCTTTGAGGGTGCTTTCCTTACGAAGCCCGCTGTCAAGGCCGCAGTGGACCTTACAGCACCTCAAACTACTTGTCTGAGACACATTAGGAACACGACCGGACTACGACGCGTTCTTGTTACGCGTGCTCTGCTTCAGGCAGGTGCCATGCTACCGTTCTCGCCTGCGAAGAACGAGGGCGAGGACGTGTAAATGGGTAACATGGACATGAGAGCAGGTTACATGGCACGATGCTGCGGCTGCACTGACGAGTATAAAAGCCGTCGACTCACCTCTCTCTTTTCTCTTCCTTACAGCCATCTGTTCTTCAGCACCGTCATCCCAGTCCTTCCCTTGCATTTTCATCAGTTCTAGCACGTGCCGGTCGCGTCAAGCTTCATTCTTCTGTTTCAATATGCGGTAAGTGCCATCTCCAAATCCAGCTTTGATACTATCATTGTCGATACACATATGCCGACTTGCCTTTCTTCGAACTCCTCGTTCCCTCCTCACTTATAGTTTCACATCTGTTATGACTATTGCCGCGCTGGGCCTGGTGTCCAGCGTCGCTGCTCTGCCTCAAGCAAGTGCCTCTTCAGCCTCTGGTGATTCAAGCGAGCATCTCACCCTACTAGACGGGTCTGGATCAAGTGACTCCACAGCCAGTTCTGGTTCATCATCCGATGACACCGTATCATCAGCTTCAGCCGATGTCTCTTCTTCAGGCTCAGCTAGTGACAATATAGGATCAAGTGGCGGCTCGTTCTCCATGTCCATGAATGCTATGCCTACTGGATCGTCCTCATCATCAACTTCTGGCGCTGGCGCCGGAGGCAACTCTACCTCTCCCTCATCTGGAGGAGGAAGACGATGTGGTTCAGAAGGCAATGCACAAGGCGGACAAGGTGTTGGTGGGATGTTCAATTCTACTGCTCCTTCTGGTGGTTCTTCAAGAGGCAGCTTCTCTCAAGGAAGTAACTCGTATGCTCGCCGTGTGAGCCCTTTCTTGCAGTCTATAGCTTTTGCTCAAGTGCTCAAGGCTGATAGTTTGGCTACTTTCCCCTTCTTGCTAGGCCGACTATGCTTCTGCCACACAAGGAATCTCCAGCTCTCAAGGAGGCAGCGATAATGATGGAGAGTGTATCCCAGAGACTACCTCCGGTGATTCTGGTTCCTCTGACTCCACTGGTTCTGGCACTTCAGACTCCAGCTCTGGCAGCTCAGACTCAAGCTCAGGTTCCTCAGGCTCAGGTTCAGACTCGGGAAGCAGCGGCAACACAGTCACCGTCACCGTCACTACTACAGTAACTGAATCCGGAGCCGAAGAGACTGGCTTCTCGAGCTCCACCGATGAAGGCGACATTTACGACCCTTCTGCTACATCTACTGCAGACTCTGCTGCGTCGACTTCGGACTCTACCTCTTCCGGTGATGGTACCTCCACTGGACAGTCTTCCTCATCCACTACATCAGATGACGAAGAAGACGATTCTACCTTGCCAAAACTCAGACGACGAGTCAGCAGAGAAAGAGAAGCATACCGTTTACGTGCTGGACGAAGAGTCTAGGTAATCTACCCGTGGGTGAATGCCAGGAAAAAACTACGACTCGCATTTTCAAGCTGGACTTGGAGCGGTCGTAAGAAAGCAAACGCAAGAACGGACAATCTTTTGGTGGATGAAGAGACTCGTTGAACGAGTCGACCCTCTTAGACATGCGAAATGAGAGCGACTGTAGCGAAATTTTTCACGGTCTGTTACCACACATGATGAAATGTAGCTGCATATTCAATGGACTACCTTCGGCAAGCTCGAAGTACGCTGCTTCAAGTCACGCTGTTCGCTGAAAGCCTTTCTCGAGGCTTTCAGCGAACAGCGTGACTTGAAGCAACCTTGTCTCTAGAATCTCTAGCTTGAGCATCAACTATCCATTACAGACGTTGTAGGCCGGGACCGCCACTGAGAAATGCTGGTGCACATCTCCGCGTCCGCGATCAGGCTTTGTTTTGAACCAACTCTCGTTCGTTGACAATCTCAAGACGCCATCTACGACCTATAATAACTACAGAAAGTGAAGCACAGTAATTACCTGCGCATCTTTCAGAACACTGCCGGCAACCTGGTATCGAGCTGTCGGAGGACCGATCATACGCTTTGCCGACGACAGTAGAGACGGTCCCGATTTTCAACGCTTCCGGCCGGCCCACAAGGCGGCAGTAAGGGCTGCTCGTGCTCGCTTAATATGCCTCAAGGTCTTCCTCATATGCCCGTGCACCTGTTATCGTTCGCAAAGTCTGAAGGCCTGTCTCGTTGGAGATTGGTTGTGCTTACCGTGGTGTGAACGCTTCGACGTCGCTCCTGTGCTCACTGGTGTTTGCTTCCCGAGCACAACAGTCACCTTTTCGCCGTTTCAACAGATAATTTCGAATCAAGATGCATAGCCAGTTGCCAGATCTGCAGGGCGCAACTATCACTCAGCTGCAGGATGGTCTTTCAAAGGGCTTGTCACGTCGCTTGATCTTGTCAAGGTGTGTCTGCCCACTGCCCCAATACGACTTCTCCGTCGCGTCCTGCTTACTCGCTCTATCTCCCATAGGCCTACATTGCTCGTACATACGAAGTCAATCGTGAGCTTAATGCAGTCATCAGCATCAGTTCTGCTGCCTTCAAAGCTGCAAAAGAGCTAGATGGCGAGCGCAAGGCCGGTCGAGTACGGTCAGTCCTTCACGGCATACCGGTAGCGTTCAAAGATACTATAAACACCAGAGTGGAAGATGGCATGGACACCACGGCTGGCTCTTTCGCTCTGCAAGGGGCCATCGTTCCAGGAGACGCTACCTGTGTGGCTAGACTACGTGAAGCTGGCGCCATCGTACTGTGTAAGCTAACCTCTGATGCGTGTTACCTGGACCGTAGCCAATACTTTGTGTCTATTCGCAGGTAAGGCTAATCTCAGTACTTTTGGTAATTTTCGAGGAGTTGCATCTGGGTGAGCGGACACCCACTTTCAGGAATCGGCCTCGCATCTCTGGACTTACTCTTGCTCGCTCACTCAGAGCCTGGTCACCAGTAGGGGGGCAGTGTTTCTCGCCATACGTACGTCAACATAGCAATCATAGATTCTATGCGACCTCACATTCTACAATCTTTTCAGTACCCACGTGGTCACCCGTGTGGTAGCTCGTCTGGCAGCGCTGTTGTCGTTGCTTCTGGCTTAGCAACCATAGCCATTGGCGGAGAGGTAGGACGTAGTGGTTGCGCCGGGTGGCATGCCTATACTGATTCTACATCCTTTCCTGACTAGACTGGGGGATCAATCATCAGTATGCTTCTTCGCTAGCACAGAAGCGCTTTTGTCCTAACGTCACCTGTCAGGTCCATGTTCGAAATGCTCGCTTGTCGGTATCAGGCCCACGGTAGGCCTCCTTCCTGGAGATGGAGGAGTTCCAATCACGTCCGCCAGAGGTAGGTTATCTGCAACCAGCAAATCAGTCCTATCCTAACAATGCATTTTTCGCGTTCTGTCTGTGTTCCTGCTGAATGACCATATCTTCACAGATACTTTCGGTCCCATAACCAGAACTGTTTTGGAAGGCGCTAGCGTCTTGGATCTCTTGGCAGGAACACCGGACCAATACACCACCAATCTGCCACACCGCTTAGATGGAGTCCGCTTGCTGGTTCCCACCAATCTTACGGACTGGACCAAGGAGGCCCACTCACAGGGTCAGCAGGGAGAAGTGAACAATGCCTATCAGACACTGCGGGACTTGGGAGCTGAAATAATAGAAGCCGACCTTGCTGAGGACTTCGTTGCAAATGAACGAGCGCGTGATGCCAAGTTGACCTGCATGGAGACGGAGTTTGCGCAGGAGATCAATGAATACCTGCAATCTTTCAAGCAGTAGGTCCACCATTTTGTTCGACACAGTCGCACACTGCTGACCAGACAATCCCGTAAATAGCGTTCCTTCAGGCGTACGCTCTCTTGAAGACCTCATCCGGTATATCAAGGACGACCCCCGGGAATCCCCTCGCTTCTACGATACACGCACCAATTTTGAATCCGCCTTAGCCCGGCCAGGTCTCGACAGCGATGAGTACCGTGAAGCTAAACAGCTTATGGATCGGTCTCAAGGCTTGATAGATGCAGAACTTGAGAAACATTCAGCCCAAGCTTTTGTATTGCTCAGTGCTACTACAGATATCTGGAGCAATGCGGGCTGGCCACAAGTGACTGTACCGCTATGCTTCCTTGGACAAGATACTGCAGTCATCTCTGCAAAGATCACGGACAAGAAAGGAACTGAGATAGACAACCCTTATGGACTAATTAGGATTCACCCCAACCAGTGAGTGGCACTGTCATAGACCAGATCTGATCCGAGCGCTGATCCACTCTTAACTCCTTCAGGGGCTGCGGCATAACCTTCGCTGGCTCTGGTTTCCGCGAACCCACCCTGATCAAGCTAGCCTATGCTTTCGAGCAGGCAACCCAGGTTCGCTCCCAAGGCAAGACGTACGGAGCAGCTACTGCCAAGACGCAGCTTCGTGATATCATAGCTGCAACAGCCTAGAGGAAGGTTTCAAAGATGTTATAGATAGCGTAAGATATTGACATTTTGTGATGATCGTTGCGAGTATTTAATCGCCTTTGTAGCGGACAGAATCGAACTCCTTCCACATGACACGCAGTAAGACTCTTTCAGCCTCTTGATCATCGTGTAGGTATCCCTTCATGAGCGCCTCCCGCTCTGACTTGCCCATGGTACTCAGTATCTCAAGGATGCCTGGATTGATCTCCTTCCTCATTGCCGGCGACATCGCAAATCGGGAATCTGTTGCTGATGTCAGATAGTTGACCAGAATGAAGGGCGCATGCTTGCTCATAGGTCCAGCTAGCGATACCACCGATGCGGATACAGCGCCCTTGCTTCTTGCGGATGACCTTTGCAGCACAGTAGTACGTGTTCCAAGGCCAAGAAGCAATCGAGCGACCGCTTTACCGCACTTGCTTTCTTGGATCCAGCTTCCATGATGTACCAATGACCAAGCAGGAAACTGGGCTGCAGTAGCAATAGTGCTACTCGATGACGAGATACCAGACAGTCGGAGAAGCTGAAGGATATCACTGAGTATGCGGCAGAATTGCGGGAAAGTCGGAATGATGTGATCTCTTCGATGTGTAGCCAAGAGGGACACGATGTCGATAGAGCTCAAGAAGATGTTGGTGGCGGTGGAAGAGAGGTGTGGAGTTGCCGTCATTGCGCTTGAACTGCCCGCTGTGAGGATGTCGTGCAAGATGGACCAGATAGCAGCGACATCGTGCACCTCGGGAACGCCGATCTGTTGGAGGCGTAGTTATCAGCCCATGTGCAAGTAGTACAAAGGCTATGCTATGAAGGCTTGTTGCTCACTCTTTGCTCTAGGAAGGCCTTAATGAAAGAGGTAATGGCTTCGAGAGCGACTGCTGATAACGAACTTAACGACAATCCAGCCTTGAGAAGGGTGACTCGTCTCAAGGTCGCAGAGAAGGCTTGAGAGGCCACTCGCGTGGCTGTCTCAGGAGGATTGCACAGAAGCACGCCTAGAGTCTGCAAAGTACCCGCCAGAGCTTGCGGGTTGACGTTCGGAGAGACTGCCTCTGAAATTGTCGAAACGGCCGACTGGTATGCTTCTTCCCTTTGCGCAGAGCATGTCTTAGCTAAGAGAGTATTGAAGCGAGACTCTACAGTTGTGCACGTCAGTCATGATACAGATGACAATGAATCGAGATCAGACTGACCTTGCAGGCCGAACTTCTGGGCCAACAGCCAAAAGATAACCACGAATGCTTCAAAGTCCAATGGCTTGGACGGCAAGTTCATGCTTGCTAGCTCAAGAGCGAGGTAGAGAGTGGAACTGAGATCTTGTTCGGAGCCTTCAGCATGTTGAAGTAAGGAAGCGACAGCCGTCTTGGCGAGCTGTGCGTTATCCTCGTTGACTGCTGATTGTAAGGACTGGTGAGCCATGAGTCCACTGAGCCAGAGAAAAGAGATACTGACCTGGCGAAATCTGGGTGTCCACGCTGTCGGCCGTCTGCAGCCATCTTGATACTATCTGCATGGTGATACTTGCCTGCAATTGCTGTTGCGTCTGTGCGACCGACGCATGGTCCACTTGCGTATCTGCTTGCAACAATTTCACACGAGTCTTCAAGTCGTCAAGAACCTGCGGCGGAACACTAGAAGCCTTGGCTTCCGCGGCAAGTATGCGCCATGTAGCGAAACGTAGGGTGTCGCTATTCCCATTGGTACGCGATTTGAGCGAATCGAGAAGGTCGGGAAGTCCGGTGAAGCGTTCAGGCGATGCAGACCAATTCTGAAGCATCAGGCTCCACAGATGTTGGTACAATTGAGTCGTGTGATTGCTGCTTTCAACAGTATTGTATTCGATCAACTGCTTCAGGAAGTTGAGGTCCTTGATCTGTAACAGCAGGATCGATGGTCAGAGAAAAGTAAGTCCATGATTGACAAGAAGTCGCTTACAAGAGGATTGCCAGGATCATCTCGAGTATACTTCAGCAGAGCAAGTATGGTGTTGATGTCACCAAGGCTGTTACTTTGGCCTGACAGTGTAGTGACAATCTGTCGTTTCGTGCTTCTATCCAGGTATTCTTTAGGTAGCAGGAGGAGGATTTCTAGATGGCTCTGTCCGAGTTCAGCAGACTCGCAGGATGCATTGACATACTTCGCAGTCGCAGCTGTCGGAGGCGAAGGAAGAACGAGTATCAGCACTTATTCGCGACAAGCTGGGCTGACCAGGCAGTATGGACTCACTTCGAACACGTTGAAGCTCGTAGAAATCAGCTGATCGTAGAAGTCGGCCAGTAACAGTCGGGATCGATACTTCGTTGCTGTGCGCATTGGGCAGTTTTGCGGAGTGTCTGAAGATGAACTTGACTATATCATCGAGCTGAGCTTCCGAAGCACTTTGTCTGAAAATGTAACAGTCAGCATGAGCATATAGAAACGTTCAGACAAGAACAGCAAGCTCACTCTGCAACGTCCATGAACTTGCTTGCCACGAGCCACCAGACTGCAGTTGGCAGGTCACTCTCAGCAAGATCGTGCAAGTGACCATCCCATGCTTTGCTGTCTTGTGTAGCAGATGCTAGGATACTCGGTATGTGCTGGAAGAGTTTGTGCGCGTCTTCTGCTTGTGATTTTGAAGCAGAGGAAGCGAATCGTGACAAGAGAGATCGAATCTGTACACAGACATGACATGTCAGCATATGTCGTTCAGCGAGTACAAAGAGGGACATGTTCAAAGCAAAGACTCACGATTTCGAATGTCAGTGACGGTGTCAACTTCGTTGACTCCGTGAAGATATTCAACATTTCGCCATTGTTTGCCGTTTTACCGGCACCAGTTTCTTCCTCCTGAGCAGCTCGCCAAGCATCACACACTTGCAGCAGGGCAATTTCTGTCCTTTGAGTAGCCGTATTCTTCCCAGTGATGCCTTCCAACAATTCCATCTGACTATCTTGCAGAGCAGCAAATTGAGACTTCACTTCTGCATATTCCACTGATGGTGGCGCTGATGCGGCGGCATGTGTGAGAATGCCACTGCCTAGTATAGCCTGTACCGTCTGAGAGACAGCGTATATCTTCCGTGCGACTGCTTCTTGTGGGACTGACGAAGAAGCTACCGCTGCGCCGAGCGATGCACGACCTTGCTTCGATTTCTTCTTGGGTGGCTGAGCGGGTGCTGTTGCTTCCTGATTTTCTTGCTGGACTTGAATGACGAGTGTGTTGACTTTCTCTAGGAGGCTCTGAAGTAGAGGTAGAGCTTGTGTAGCACCTAGAGAAGCTTTACATTCCTTGCTCAACCTAGCACTTGTATGCCTCGACAGAAGTGGTGATCTGAATAGACTATCCATGCTCCCACCGAACGCCACCGCATCATTGTCCTCACTTTGAGAAGCAGCTTCATCAACCATGGAAGAGATAGCTTCTTCGATCTTAGTAATGAAAGTCGGTAATTGCCTAATTTTGCCATTATACGACAGAGCAGATTCCATTAGGTCATTGCATGACTGTGTGTACGCCTCTTTTTTTGAAGTTGTGATGGTATGAGCCATAGCTTTCAATAAAGCGGGTAAGACATTTTCAAGAGCTGTATAGTCCATCTCTGCGATGTGCGTAATAGCCTGCATGGCAGCTACTACTGTTGCATCTGTCTCGTCTCCTCGTTTGGTAGAATTGCTGAGCAGATCTTCGACTGCGAATTGAGCAGTGTCCTGGAGTATCTTATGCCATGCTCGATTTGCGACTCCTCCGCCTGTAATGTAGATATTCCTCTCCTGTATCTGACTCAAGATAAGCCTAAGTGCACCCGCAACAGCTACACTCGAAGAAATACCAGCTGCATTTGCGTCCGAAGCATCACGCTGTCTCTTACGAGGGCTCGTGGACTTGTCATTACTACCAGCCACCGAAGATGAAGTGGAAGCACTTGCATCTTTCAATAATTGAACACATCCTTGAAGCATTCCAAATACTGCATTTCGGAATGAGGTCTGTACTTGATATTCGACTGCAGATCTTGATGAAGCACCGGCATTTGATGCGCCTGTACTTGTACCACTTGTGCTTATTGCCGTTGTATCTGTGCTCGGTCGACCACCGCGTCGTAATGGAGCGAAGAGATCGTGCGATTGAGAAGTGAGTGTATCGATGTAGGATCGGACTAGTCTAGGTAGGACGTGTATAGTCGAGGTGGATACATCTGAGCTGGAGATTGATGTAGAGGAAGAGATCGATGAAGCGGTGGAGGTTGAAGAAGTATCTCGGAGGGAAGCTTTCAAAGCTGTAAATAGCTCAGAGAGAGCATCTTGTGCTTGTTTAGGAGTATCAAGTGTACCGCCGGAAGAAATTGAGAAGTATCGTGCTAGATTTGCAGGTGATAAGACGGAGGTAGTGATGAAGCTATCGAAAACGTCGAGGAGTAGCTTAATCTCGGCGGACTTGGAGGCCGTAACTCCCGCAATTGTGCTTGAGCTGATAAGAGTAGATTCTTGCTGTTGAGCTCTTGCTTTACCTTTGCCCTTGGATGAGGGTGCAGTCTCATCGTGCCCATGTGATAATTGAGAGATAATAGAATAGCTAATCATGAATGACTTCCAATTGAAATAAGCACCCGGTTGATCCAAGAAAGAACTTGCTACTTTCCTCAAGAGTAGTTTATCACTAGCAGTAGCTGATTGTACATTACTGCTTGATATCTTCAATAAGCTCGATAGAGTAGTTAAAAGTAGCTGGCCTATTTGTGTCCATTGTGGTGGGATCGTGAGGCTTGATGAAGTGATGATCGAGGAGGAAGAGCGGACGAAGGCGTGTATGCAGGGCAGTAATCCATCGAGTGTTGTATTAGGCGAAGATAACGAAAGAGGAAATAGCCTAGCAAATACTAGGTGTAGATATTTGAGCAGTAGTGCAGATCTACTACTGCTATCTCCAGGTTGTTGAGTAGGAATAGATTCACCCTCCGCTAAAAATGAAGCAATACTCTCCAAGCATGTCTTGAGTGCATTGAGTAATGAAATTCCTCTGGATAATAACATAATTTGCCTTATATCGCTTTTGGAGAGTAGGTTAGAAGCTTCTTCTGAATGGATCGAGGCGGCAGAACTGGAGACGGAAGGGATTGAAGAATCATCTTTTAATGACAGGATTTGGGAAAATAGGTTCCAGTATTCTGGATCTAGGATTGATGATGGTGTATTTGGACTGTGTATGTGTCAGAGTATACAAATTATTTGATGATGGGTCAATTAGCGTTAGTATAGTAGTTAGTATGTCAAAACGATAAGAAAAGGTCAATATAGAAGCGGACACATCAGCAGGGGAGGGAAGGTGAACCGGAATATAATATATTAATCAGTATGCGATGTGATACAAGTATATAAATGCAAGCTATGAACCCACCCATCCTTCGCGGCACATCTTCCCGCCGCCCACTCTAGAAGAGCCCTAGCGCGAGCCTTCCTCGGGAGGTGTAGCTCCAATTTGCCCTGTACCAGCTGGCGGACGAGATCCAGCTGGGCAGCATGGGAAGCAGCATCGACAGGAGCAGCGCGGAGTTGTCTGAAGACCGCACTGGCGGATGTCGTTGTCGTCGTGTCTTGCATTGTTGCATTTATCACGGTATTGCTTACCCTACCCTATCTTATCCATGTTAGGCCCTATCGGCTATTTCGGCTCGTGCAGTTGTGGAAGGAATTCTGGCTTTTTCGCCCTTCTCTCTGGCATTTCTGTAAAATATTTTCACTGCATTTTTGCGAATTGAATTTCCCGCCCGTCCTCAGCTGCAAAAGTTCGATCACCTAGGCCAATTCTCGCCACCACCGCCCGTCCACTCCAGCAAAGGCGAGAGTTCAAGCAGGCTCAAAGGCAGGCGAAAGGCATACCGCGAATTCCAACGCAGGACTTCGGATTCTACGAACCAACCATTCCATTTCCATCAAGATGAAGTTCTCAAAGGGTGAATACATGCTTATCATACTGGACTAGTATGGGGACTACATGCTGATGTGTTTCCTCGTTGTTCAATCAGATGTCTCGTCCGCACCGCGCAAGAACAGAAAGGCCCACTTCGATGCGCCTTCATCCGTCAGAAGGACAATCATGTCCGCTCCTCTGAGCAAGGAGCTACGTGGAGAGCACTCTGTGCGTCAGATCTATTTCATTGCTTCAAGGTCCCGCTGGTGGAAGTCTGCTGCTGTCGTTGGGAAAGAGCTTTGGGATACTCAAAAGATGGATTGAACGCTTCGATCTCGTTTATGAACATTTCGATAGATGATACGACAGCAGCATAGACTCGGCAGGACCTTGGAGATAGCTAGCCAATGCATGCGTATACTGACGTGCTGCTTTTCCCTTCTCTTCAACCTTAACTCTGGTCAACGCAACAACTCGCTCGCTACGCTCGCTTCGTTGCGCTTGAACAGGCCCGCTCAATCCCAGTCCGAAAAGACGATGAAGTTCTCGTAGTCCGAGGATCATACAAGGGTCGTGAAGGAAAAGTTGTCCAAGTGTACCGCAAGAAATGGGTCATCCACATTGAGAGAGTTCATCGTGAAAAGGTCAATGGTGCTACAGTCCCCATCGGAATTCACCCTTCAAATGTAGTCATCACAAAAGTCAAGCTTGACAAGGATCGCAAGAATATCTTGGCTAGAAAGAACTCGGCTGCTGCTAAGCAAGGTGACGATGCTAAGATGCAAGAGGTGCGTACAGAGTTGAAGAGTTCACTTTGCACCAAGTTTGGAAGCAACGTCGCTGACTCCGATTTTGTTTCTAACTCCCCACAGTAAACGTACTGTTCTATTCAGCCAGCAGTGATACTTCGCATCAGCCTACTTTACATCACATGTCGTCTTGTTAGCTTGCAGAAACAATGACTTCATTCCCGCTGTGCTTTTTGCTGAAAGTCAGCAGTTCACGCTTGCCAGGAACATACACAGTCAAAAAGGCATTTGCCAAGACACAAGTCTTCACTTGATTTGACAATCCATAGTCGCGATGGCTAATCGTCATTGTTCACGAACTAATCCTCTGCACACAGTCTACCTGTAGACCATCTGGCAGTTCACGATCACGCACGGACTTGCTGCTTTTAGCAGTCGGAGTTATTTGTGCAAGAGGCAATATGCACCACGACAGCCTCGGCATCAATTGAGAGAGATCTTGCATACATGACAAAACATAGCGAATACTAGGGCAACAAGCTAAGGAAGGAATATCGATTCTATGGATCGTGCTCGATATTGCTGGCTTCCGCATAATTTTGGCAACTAATTCTTGGTATCCTTGGTATCCTCTTCTAAATTTTTTACGTATCTGCGCGTGCGCGGATGGTTGGATAGGCACTGGCTCATGTCCAGGCCTCATTATCCTGTAGACTCGGACCCATTCACCTTCGCTTTCGCTATAATGCCATGATCTCCACATTATCGCGCGACTCGCTTTAGCGCTTGATAATTTGAAAGGCCATTTATCCGCAACCCGCGAATTTCCATCACCGAGCTGTTTTCTGGAAAGCCAAGCAGCCTTGTCATTGTCAAAGACATACTCCGGTTCAGACTGCGCAGTAGTGTAAGGGTCGATCCAAGCTGGTGTGTGTATGGGTACCCTTTCACTACCAACGACGACCCACGGGCGACATATGCCTTCTTTTCTCTTCTTTATAGAGTTAGCCGGCCTCGGTGATAATTCACTTAAGCGAGTCCGTATTTTGCCAATGTGGCCCGATTCTCTGCCTGGTCGCTTCAGTTTAAGATGTTCCCCGTTCATCCGGGTCCATTGTATACAAGAGGGTATCAAAGTCAGGTTATTAAGCTCCACCCTATTAGACTGCCCTTGCTCCGGCCATCTGGCCAATTCTGCAGCGGCGAAGGCTGCAGCATCAATCTCAGGTGCAGTTGGTTTGGAAGACGATGGTTGGCCGCTACTAGGTCCACTGGCCATTTCGAGGAGTAGTTCTCTGTCCGATCAAGGATTACTGCTGGTTTTGCATGGTTGAGGTTGTTCGTGGAGTACTTACTTGTTCGGAGATATTTGCGGAAATACCTCTTCGTCGGCCGAGATAATTATGTTGGGTTGGAGATAGACAGACAGGTCCCTTCAAAGATGAAGGGTCATGCTCATTGCCCTGCTCTATCCTCCCGATGGCCTTTCGGAACAGCCACAGCGAGGTAATCCTGTGCTTCCGTGCAGGAAGTGAGCCTTTTGCAGCACCGCAAGCCCCGTGACCGTGGAAGGTGTTTTGGCATGTAGGTCAGCTCATAGGGAAAGCAGCGAGTCATGCCTATAATCAATCAGTCTTCATAGAGGCGGCGGATGGGAGGAGGTCATTCAGGTTCAGCTTTTGTGCAGACCCGCAGATGCCCGGAGCATGGAGTAAGGTAGCAGCTGCATCTCGATTTCGACTTTACCATGTCTATGCGCTAAGTGTACACAGCAAATCAAGTGAGTTCGAAAGAAGATATCGTACATTCAGACTTCACTCCGGCCTGACAGTTCTGTTGAAACTAAGACTTGAACCGTCAGGCCGGAGCGGAATCTGAAGCGAAACACGCGGTCTTCACCACTGCACTGCCCGCATTGCTCGAGTGAGCACTTTTCCCGACCGAAGAATAGACAGGCTTTCCTGCACGTATCTGTTCCTTTTGGCTTCTTCTTCCAGCGCGACTTGCTGTTGATCATAGTCGTGTGCACGCTTGGCATTTTGTCCGTTGAAGTCGTACTGGAAGCCATTGTTGCCTTTAGAGCGCTGGTTCATCCGAGCGAGCATGAAAGACAAGAAGTCTTCAACGGGAATGTCTGTACCTTCCTCAAAATAGTTGTTGTCGCCACGCGTCGCTTCCCTCAAGTCGTCAAGTGTGTAAATGCTGCATTCAACAAGCAGATGTTCAATCTTTTCATCTAGATTCAAGCTTGAGATCAGAGTGTCTGGCTCAAGGTCGTACTCGTTCTGTAGTCGTACGGTTTTGCCTTTGCTTTTACCATAGTTTCCATTCGCGGCCTTTAACATGGCTGATTGATTGCTCACCGAACTGCTTGCTACTTTACGAGTCGACTGTCGCGGCTCGGTCGAAGCTGGTCTACCATTCGACACACCATTCCGACCAGCAGCAGGAGAGGATCGTGCCTTCTTGCGTGCGTATAGCTGATCGGGTGATGGAATTTGAAGCTCATCGGGATCACCATCGCCGGGTCCAGAAGCCAGATCGTGCAAGATGTCGCGCGCCTTTCGCTTGTAGCCATATCGATTCACGGTCGAAACAGCGCCTCGATCAAGGCTTTTCTTTTCGTTCGAGGTGGTCGACGACTCTCCCTTTCCATTCTTTCTTGGTGGTACTACCTGCGCAGCTGCTTGATCATCTTCTGCATCCCCTACACCACCGCTACCATTATAACCATGTCCGTTGAAATCTTGGTCGAAAGTATGGTCTTCCTCATGCACTGCTGCCAAGGGAGCTGCGGATGGAACGAATCCAGCAGGGAATGGAGCGGCTTTATTGAACTTCTTCGTATCCTTGATGACGATCTGTCACGAGAGAGGTTTCAAAATGAGCACACAATGAAGCATCACATTCGAAATGAGAAGACCCACCTGAACTTGATTGTCGTAATGTTGAGACCAATAATCAAAGTACTGTAAACATTGCATATCGCGTCAGCATACATACTACACCCAACTTGGGAAAGGTACCTACATCGTTCCTAGCTTCAGTGATGTCCTCCATGCCCTTCCCAATCTCCATATCCAAACTAATGCATTCCAAGCAATGCTCGGAGGCTTGCTCGATAACCCTGCGGAATCAACAAACAAGTTATTTCAGCCTAAGCAACATAGGTCTTAAGGTCTGCAGCGTCGACGCACCAATATGACTTTCGGGGGTCATTCGGGTCAGGTTCGAGATGTGCTGTGATTTGAGCTGGGCAATTGGCGTCCCTCGCATGTCTGTAGATACCTTCAGGAGGCATTACAATAGGAGGCTCTTGAACAGCAGCAGGTGCTGGAGGTGCACCGGCGTCTCCTGTTGTGTCTTCAATAGTGCGAGGAGACGTGGAAGGTTGTGCGTTGTTCAGTGAAGCAGCACTGCTAGTTCTGCTGCTTGATCGGCTGCTCGAAGCCGAAATAGAACCACCATTCTTTGAAGGAGATGACGATCCATTGGAAGTTTTACCCTGCTTGACAGCGACTTTTCTATTGCGACACCAAATGAACAGTTGCCATGCTCTCCTGACATTTTTCAGATAGTTTGGATTTGTCTCGGCAACATTTTCAACAGCTTGTGTCTCTTGAAAGACGTTGAATTTGTCCAAGAACATCGATCCTAGAGTAAGATTGGCAACGTGATCACCAGTCTCGATGGCGATTCGAGCTCTCTGGAATAGCTGCATGAACTCTGCTTTAGGTATTCGGTCTCCTGAACACAGCATAGGATACGTACGCATAGTAGGAAGCAATCAGCTTGTGCTTCAAATTCGAGGAACGGTGGTAGACCAGAAAGAAGAAAGAAACATGGATCACTCACCGACTTTCAAGCTAGGGATTGCGGAAGCAGCCTTTCCAGACCTGCCAGATCTACGTGGAGCAGGAGTCGATACTCCTTTAGGTACGATAGTCGTGTTTCGCATAGGAGAAGCAGATGCTGCGTGCTCTCTGGCTCTACTTGAACGTTTCGCTTGAGGCGAAGGGAGGACTGTATTGAGAGTTTCTTTGGCCCTCAAACTTCGGCGTGGGGAAGGAATTGCAGCTGTGATTTTTCGGTCGGTACTGGAACGTGTGTTCGGCTTCTTAGCTGGCACAGACTGACGTGTAGAGCGGTCTAATGTAGCAGTTTTCCTGTTGTGTGCTTGTGCCGCCAAAGGTGGTGGAAGCGGGACATTATCATAATCCGAAAGGAGCTCTTCTTCATCCAGATCCAATCCAGCGCCATTACCAAAATTATTGTCTTCTTCTTCTTCGCCATCTGTTTCAGGTACCTGTGATAATTCCTTATCAGAACCATGAGGGGAAGGAGGTAGAAGTGCCGCCTGAGAAGAAATGGGTTTTCCAAACCTTGGAGCCACATGCTTGACGTTGGAGGTACGTTTAGGCATGTTATGAGTTGATTTTCGTCCTTTATACACGGCAATCTTCTTCTTCTTGCCGTGAGAATCTACAATACCCTTTTCTCCTCCTACTCCTACTCCTACTCCTTCTCCTGCATCGTCATGGTCTTCTTCTTCGTTGCCCAAGGTGGCATTGCTGTAATCTTCACCACTAGTAGACGAAACATAATCTACCCTTGTAGTATCGTCAGAAGGAGAGAAATCCGCTTTCGTGCGTCTAGTGGGGTTGTTCTCGATTTCTTCGTCTTCTTCGTGTTGTTCATCATCATCACTTTCCTCAGTTTCTTCGTTATCGTCATCGTCACCAGCTTGAGACTTGGCATGCTTAGACTGATGAGCGAGTTGTTCGTTTTGAGTGCTCTGAGAAGCTCGTTCCTATCAAGAATAAGCCGTTAGTACGAGACCCAGTGATGTTTGAAGGAGATAGAGACATATTCTGAGCTCACTCTATTAGCAGAAGAAGAACCGATCTGACGGGAAGTAGGAATTTGACGACCTGCCAATCGCGAAGGAGAATGTTGTTGTCGTTGCTGCTGTGAAGACGAACCATTCAGAGCATGGGAAGCAGTGGGAGGGGGAGGCGGCGGTGTACGTTGGCGAATAGGTTGTCTGGAAGTCTGCGATGCACGTGACGTGACGGTCCCCACTGTTGCTTGTGTACTGTGTTGTTGCTGAGAAGATCTAGCGAGCTGCTGTCTGGCAGTGAAGGCAAGTCGGGAAGAAGGTAGAATGTCTTGACTTGCAGGAGAGGTAGTGGTTTTTCTTTGAGAAGCTCTGAGAGTCGTGGAGGAGGAGGAAGCTTTATTGTTCGCAGTAGAGCGTACTATTCCCCTAGGCTGACTCAGAAGAACCTGCGGGCTATCAATGCCTGGAGATTTCCATGCAGCAATGGGTGAGATACAAGGGGCAAATCAGGTGTCAGCTTCGTGCTCATTATTTTTCTTTTAATACGAGGAAACTCACTGTGACCCTCCTCGTCAAGCAGAACCTCACTACCATTTCGAACAACCTGAGAATCTTCATCGTCGTCCTCAGTTGAATAGTGTCCTTCTTGAATCGAAGTCAATCTCTGCTCCTTCAATGGCTTGATGACGAGTTGATTGTTGGCTTTAGCTGACTGACTTTGATTCACTAGCTTGTCTGTGTCAACTTCAGATTCGGAATCTGATTCGCTGGAGGAGGGATGATCAGAAGAAGGAGGTGCAGTTGTTTTGACTGTCCAACTGTTACCAGAGTGAGAAGTGGATTGAGACACAGCTTGTTGTGAAGCTGTGTCCATCTGGTTGGGTCGTTGTGAAGCAGTCACGGAAGCAGATGACTCGGGGTGCAATCCAGCCTGAGACGAAGAAGAGGTACCAGATATGAGATGAGCGACTTGAGTGAGTGCCCTTCTGCCCATAGAAGCTTCATTTCTTGTGCTCTGTGATGCAGCCATGGTATGAGATGGGTCTCGTGCTGCAGCAGAAATGGAAGAAGACGTAAGAGGAAGAGTAGAAGTAGATGCCGAGACTTGATCTCCGCTGTTTGAGGTTACGCCTTCGGTTTGAGGAGCGAGTGAGGTGTTGGCTGCTGCTGTGATGGGATGGAAAGGGTAGTGCAAGAAAGAGGATACGGCGATGGGTCAAATTAATGTCATCATCGCGTGCAGGCAGGTATGTGTCATTTCGTTATTGTTCACTTACGTTCTTTTATGACCGAAGGGGCATCGGACACTGCTTCCAATAGTGGAAGTGAAGTTTTAGATCTGCTGATAGTAGCATTGCTTCCACCAGCACCACCAGAAGCAGCAGAGTGATCATCCGTCTTTCGTTTCTTCTGTTTACTCTGTTGTCTTTTATTCATGATGGTAGTGTTCGAGCCTGATGCACCATTAGGAAGAGAAGGAGCAGTAGGAGGAAAAACAGCAGCTACTGCACTGAGGTTCATTTCTAGGAGAGGATGGGCCTCAGCGAATAGGTCTGTGCTGTTTTCGTGCAGGTGGGATGAAGGAACAGGTATATCCGGGTCTGTCAGTCTGCCATTGTTGGTCTTGATTTGCTGTGAAGTGTTGTTGTTGTTAGTATGATGTTTCGGTTTCTTCTGTTTCGTAGTGGTAGCGTTGATAGTGGCAGTAGGATGAGGGTAAGGAGGAGTAGGCTCGTCACTTGCTAGTTCATCGAGTTCGACACCATCAGAGCTTGGAGCATGGACAGTAGTGGTGACAGCTATGTCCTGGTTGTGCTTGGACATGTTGATATGTCATATGGGAGACCTGTGAAGGTATACCAGTGTTAAGATCAGCGAGCGGAGAACGGAGAGAGAGAAGAGGGAGAGAGAGAGAGAGAAAGCGTAAGTCAATGGGAACATGATGGAGAGAACGAGTGAATGCAATGAAATGGATGGATGGATGATTCAATCAACATCTTTGTCTTTCTCTTCTTCGTCATTCGTGTTGGCCATCTTTGCGCATAAGCCCTCTCTTCTTCTGTCCATCTTCACCCTGCCCAGCTTCTTCTCTCGCAAGCCCGTCTCGGCCGGGAATTGGGGACGACCAGCTTTAGGACGACACGTCTTCATCATTACATTACCAGCATACTCATCAAGTACTTTGCTACATCGTCTGCTCGTTTCGTAACGGAAGCTTGAAGTAGTTGATATGGAGAAGAAGCATAGAAGTCAGAAGAAGCCAAAGCCACGCATGATTGATCAAGGACAGAGCAGCAGTATAACCCGCATCCCTCAAAGCAAAGCAGAAAGTATATGAAGAGCAGTTCAGTTGTATTTCATTCTTCCATGGTTTCTGGCTACATTGTCTTTCTGGAAAGCTAGTTATCCCTCTACCTGTCGTTCAATACTTGATTCAAGCTATCCGGCAGTGGCGCACTTTGCGCATTGCGAGTACGCTATGCACGACGACAACAGGCACTTTAGCTGGGAGCATCGTGTTTATAGTAGAAAACCAGCTTACGAGCTCATCTAGCTATCAGTGCTGAAGCCCTGCTTGCCCTGAGCTTCCATCTCCTCAAGGCGTTGTCTGTAGGCAAATGAAACATGGTTGATCGGTGTAAGAGCATTTCCGAGAGTGTGACAGAAAAGAAGAGGTACTCACCTGTCAGCCTGCTTGGCCTCTTCGGAGTTGTTGTCATTGCTCAATGAAGCCTTCAAACCTCCAATGACTGTGACATTGACATTGGTGTGAATAGGACGGGATCAGTCATTATATAAAGCGACCAGTCATGATAGATCACGTGCAGACGCGTGCAAGGAGCGGAGAGCAGCACCGGAATTATAGGAGAGAGAAAGAGAGTAAACAACTCACCGTTGCCTGTATCCTTGACTTCTTGGGAGTCTGGGTTAGGAAGTCCCTGTTCTGGGTCGTAGTCTTTCTGTTGATGCGCAGTTGCGGGGACGGCGTCAGTATACAAAAGTTGACAGCTGTCAGGATAAACTGTAGAAAGGTAAGACACTCACGTCCATGTTCTTTGATTGTTGTGATGTAGAAGTGTCTGGTAGGAAGGTAAGAGCAGAAAGCACAAGTCCACTTCTGTATAACCTGCTCCTCTCCCGTCCTACGTCGATGATGCTATTGGAATAGGATCGACTTCTACCTAGATCGATGCATGGCGATCTTCGATTTACAGCAACCATTCATCAGGGATCATATACAGCTGATACTAGCTCAAATTGCTTATGCAAGATAATGACATAAGCCTGCATAAGCAGACAATTGCCTTATGTTTGCCGGTAGGCAATTGCAAGTCCAGCCGGGGAATGTCTTTTTAAGCCGATAGGTCTGGTACTGGCTAGCTATCCATAACGCGCTAAAATGCATCCAGACGCGTACAATGCAATTCAACGCAATCCTGGGGACCGGGGCTCTGACAGACATGTACATAACGAAGTCAGGTTTGTACACTTGCTCTTTAAACGCACCGCGTATCGAGCAGTATCCAACAAAGTCAATGTAGCTCTGGCATGCACTACCCGCACCGAAAAGAGCAAAGAGCAGCAGAGCGCAACAGGATCAGTCAAGCCGATAATTTAAACGCTCGCTTGTTAGCTATTTGGAGAAGGCAGTAATGCTTGAAGCGACCGGAATTTGAGGTCCAGGCTCTGGTGTTTTAAAGTGTGAAGGTCGCTTTGGTCAATATTTTAGGCATGTCGTGTTTATTGAGAAAGCTTGCAAAGCTGTTGATTGCATTGCTGATGTCTCCGAATTGTCGAGTCCTTTTTTACATGATACTACATCTTCCACCTAGATGAGTGAGAATAAAAGGGAAGTTACTCCTCTTCATCTTCATCATCTGACTTGCTCGCTGGTGCTTTTCGAACGGCCTGTTGATTTCGAGAGACACAGACCATCAGATACTGTCAGCAACCTTCGTATGTAGCTACACTATATGTGTGGAAGTTGTGTATGCTTACAGCGTATTCTTGGTCGTCAGTGCCGGAGAGCTCCTTTACGAGTCCATCATATGGGTATGTCCGGCGAACCTGCGCACAAGGAAGCGGGGAGTAACGAAGACGACATTAGCAAATATGTCCAGAAGACAAAAATCTATCTGCTGAGCAACAGAGAACTACTCACCATCGGCGCCTCCGGGTAAACAAGGTAGACGAGTCCAGCAAAAGAAGCAATGATACCGGACATCAAAGCTAATTGAGCGAACGCTGTTGAAGCTGGCATCTTGTGTACGTCTGGAGCCCACATTGAGAGGGTATCGTCATTTTCAGGGAGCTATTATTGTGGAGCACGTAGTCAGTATTAGTATGCCTTGCCTCGTAGCTACAGCTCTTTGGATGTCGTGCCCCGACACGAGAAACAGGGAGCTTGTCGGTGGGAGCAGGAGATTCAAGGACGATAACGCACAACTTCTTCGTAATTCACTCTGAGAAGAGCAAAGAGAGCAGGTAGAGTACATCAATAAACAGAAGATTCCTCATTAGCAGTATATTCGCAGTAGCTAAATGCCCACCTCTCTTGTCTATCCCACCAATTGGCTAGGGCGGGTCTCGTCTGTCTGCTAACATTTGGCAATTGAGGGTAGCCCAATCCAGCAAGTTGAGGATCTTTAGTCATCTCTTCTGCTGTAGGTACGATCTGAGGAGCGTCTGCTTGAGTGGTCATCTCAATTTGAGTAGCTTGCGATGAGCCTGCTCGGCGTGCGCTGATGAGAGAGCGGCTGCTTGATGCGAAGACTGCTCGTTGACGGCTGGCCAGAGGAGCTCCTCGTTGCGAGAGAGTCCTCGTAGCTGCAAGTGCGACTTGCTTGAGGGTGGATGAAGCCATCTTGAATATAGGTTGACTTAGCCTAGATGAAGATAGAGAAGAGAGTCCTACAGCTCTGCCCGTCCGAGCTGGAAAGCGACTCGATCGACTGTGTGGTGGACAAGAGGACAATTTGCAGCACTCTCATCTGCTTGTCCCTTGCATCTGCTCAACAAGATACTACAGTTACAAAGTAGTTCTCGTTGACAAGATGAACAAAGACGTAGCCGAAAAGGCAGGCAAGATCTCACGTCTGCCTACGAATCTGCCAACCGAGACAGAGGTGATACGCAAGGTCATCAAGCGACGCCCAGCACGAAAGCAAGTAGAAGAAGATGAAGTAGAGAAGAAAGCTCCTGAACAGAGTGGTCAAACCTACAACGTATGGTATCATAAATGGGCTGGTGGAGATAAGTACGACTCGTACAATGCAAAGACGAAGAGTCAGACGAGATGTAATATCGAACGGGATATGGGATACACAAGAGCAGACACGAACAACAACCCTTATTGCTGCTTATTCTTCGCGAGAGGATGCTGTCCAAAGGGGTGAGTCGAGACTTGAGTTCCATCCAGGTCCTCACCGTACATCTTGCTGACGCTGTCACCCTCCATTCTTCAAGCTCGGACTGCACATATCTGCATCGATTGCCTCCTTCAGACTTGGTTCTGCCAGACGCTTCACTAGATGTGTTCGGACGAGAAAAGTGGTCAGATTACAGAGATGATATGGTGAGTGTCGTCGTCGTTCGACCCTTTAGCGCGTATATACTGACTCAGCAATGATCTTGCTCTATCGTTCTTCAGGGTGGCGTGGGTTCGTTTGGACGTCAAAACAGGACACTCTACGTAGGCAAGATAGCAGTAGGAAACAATATGGAAGGCATTCTACTCCGCCATTTCGACGAATGGGGTGATATTGAACGTATCAAGCTTCTACATAGCAGAGGTGTTGGTTTCGTTACATATTTCTCAGAGTTATCAGCTCAATTCGCAAAGGAAGCGATGATGAATCAATCTTTGGATAACGATGAGGTGCTGAACGTTCGGTAAGTCTACATATCCTTTCGTCCTGCTATGCTTTTGGACAATCACTGAAACCGTCGACTGTCCCTTGCGTTATGCAGCTGGGCGACCGAAGACCCGAATCCGAAAGCCAAGGTATACGAGTACGAGCGTCTCGTCGAGTTAGGCAAGAAAGGAATCGGCTCAAAACTTACACCAGAGTTTATCGATGCGGTACGGAGGATGGATGAACTAGAAGGTCTCGTGAAACCACGAGACCTCGACCCTGAAGATGTCCGCTCAATTGAAGGATCTAAGAAGCGTGCACAGATCGAGGACGGCTCGGTGAATGGCAATGGATCGACCTCATCCGATGTTGATACATCAAATAAAAAGGCGAAAACGACGGAAAGCGCTGCGCCGCCTTCACAGGCAAAAGGACTGCTGTCGGGATCAGCACTCGATAGCTTGAAGAAAGCAGCGGCGTTACGGAAACTCAAGGCGCAGAAGGCAGCCGCCTCAAGTACTGCTACGAAGTAGTTGCACTTGTACTATGCTTTGCATATGCTGTGAGCTTGTATGTACATGTTTCGCAATTGATTGCGTGTCAGTATGTTGTCTCAAATATTCAAACATTCCGCATGCAGAGTGGTCAGCGTAGCAATGCTCACTTGTCGAAACGACCAGAAACTGTCACAGCTCGCTCTGTTGCAGGTCAATGATGAATTGCTCCACACCAGGTTCCTTTATCGCATCTTTCGTTCGTCCTAACTTGCTACAACGCTTCCAGCTACATCATATATCTAAACTTCAGATCTTGCATGTCCGTTCTATCCTCATCTTCGTCAAGCTCAGGTGGGATAGATGGATCGGCCGCTGGGTTTGATAGAGCCAACTTATCTCGTACTGCATTCTGGTGTCTGAGGTATGCGTACATGCATAGGGCAGTAACGAGAGCCACTATGCTGAACGTCAATACACCGACGGCGCCCGTGCGATAAGAAGGTGCTTCAGAGTCGAGATACAGCTGCGGTGAGACGAGATCTGAGAGAACACAATCCGACATGAGCAAGGCATTCGTCAAGTTTTCTCCTTGCCGGGTACGCCTGAAGTACTTACTGCCAACTGCAAAGCCCAAGAAGACACTGGCATTGGTAAAAGTCTTCTTCGTCGATCCCATGGTGTTGCTAGTGGCCAATGACAGGGAAATTGTAAATCCAGCAGGCGCTACTGCTGTCAACCAGACAGCGCCGAGACGAGCCCAAGGTTGATCGGTTGGCACATCTGTGAAGGAGCAGTCAGCAAGGGTGTTTCGACGAGCGTAGTATCACCAAAGCTAGCTCACATAGCAGCATCAAGGCGCCAGCAATACCGACGAGGTAGGCGAAAGCCATGCAGAAGCAGCGTTTGTTCTTGTAATGTGTACCAATATAACTGAATGTCAATATTGCGCAGACATTGAAGACACCGGATGGGATGTTGAGCAGAACCGTTCTGAGGTTGCTGAAGCCGAAACCTTTGATGATCAGGCCAGCAAATGCGTTCATAGACTGTATATAGCGATGGAACGTGAGCTTAGCCCATTTCCAAACGACCTCAGAGCAGGTAGAGGGCGACATACGGTGATCCAATTTGCCGAGAAAGAGAACAGGGCAGTCAACCAGAAGTTCACGCTTGTAAGCGCCTCTTTGACCTGTCAATCGGAGTGTGAGCTTCACCTGAGAAGGCACAGCGTCCAGATACCATCAAGGGCACCTACATGATCCCAGCGCCATCGTTTTTCGGCACTGGTTGTCCGCTCATTCTGCAAGCGCTGCTTCGCAATGAGTTTCTCCTCAGCGGAGAAGAAGAAAGCTTTGTCGATGCTGTCGGGCAGCAGTATTAGAAGAGCAAATCCCCAAGCCACTGTGAGAATGCCGGTAAAGAGGAAAAGGCTCTGCCACTGTGCATTACGCATACGGGACTTCATCAGTCAAGCGGTAGTTCAAACGGATCGAAGCAACTCACAGCCAAAAGAGGTCCACCCCACTTCTGCACGCCGTAGGCGAGTAGGCCTCCGATACTGATAGCTAAGCCTTGGAAGGAATACCATAGACCAACTCTGAGGGAATGTTCTCTACGCTTGTACCAGGTCGCCGTCACGAGCATGAGAGCGGGTCCAATTGTAGCTTCGAAGCCTCCTAAGAAGAACCGGCAGGCAGCGAGCGATCCAAAGTTGTGAGAGCCCGCCATACAGGAGAGACTGATGCCCCAGCAAATGACCATGACTGCCGCAAACTTGCCAGAAGGCAGCTTTTGTAGACCGACGTTGACGGGCCATTCGAAGGCGATCATACCTGTCAATCGGAGTCAGGTAAAGTCTTGCATGTCAGTGCGAGGTAAGCGTACCAATGTAGAAGATGGTTGCTGTGAAGTGACACGGAGGTAAGTCAGCTTTGTACGCTCGAAATAGTACGGAGTTTGCATACTTAGTAGTGGATAGTCCTGGCCGACAAGCTTGGTGTCTTTGACCAGTCCAATGACTGCAGCCTTGGACAGGGCCTGCTTACTGTGAAAGAAAAAAAGGTAAATGAGGATCTATTACTGCATTCTTACTTGCTGTGACCTACTCGAGGAATTGGAGACCATATGTAAAGGCTAAAACAGGCAGAATAGTGAAGTCGATCTTCCGGAGAACTGGAGGAATGATGGCAGGTCAGAAGCAGCAGCGACTTCATGGAGCGTGGTCTTAAGCTACCTTTCTTCTCTTGCTCCTCAGTGTAAGGCTGGACAAAAGCTGAGACCTCCTTGGTCGGGGTGGCGACCTCCAATTCTCGGTCTTCCCGATCGACCTTTTCGAGAGTAGAAGCCATAGTCGCTATTATGGAAGGCGATACCCAGCAGCTGGCCACAGACGTGTGCTTTGAGGAAGAAAGAAGAACATCTGGAGCCCCCAAGTCGCTTTTATGGAGAGGCACCGGAGTATCCTGCTCGTGCCCCCACTTCAATGTTCGCGAGTCGGCAAGCCGGGAAGAGTCAAAGGGAACCGCCGACCACCCGCTTCCCGAGGTAGTCAGTGCAGTCCTGGGGGCAGGGTGGATACCTCCCGGCTGATGCAAATGAGTCGCGCCGGAACAAAATCCGTATACGACGGCGAAGACTTTACTTAATCAGCCATGTCGGAGATTTTGCAACTGGTCTTTATTTCCGGGTCAACAGTTTCTAGGTTGCGGTGCAAGCCCTGTGTATCCCTCACTCCATGCATACAGGCGATAGTCAAGAAATACTATTTAGGGGTCCTCAGAAGGATCCCAGCTGTTGGTGATATCAGTCAGCGTGGATGCAAGAGACAATCAGCCGCATATGACAAACCCACTCTGTCACCAAGTGCTCGTCTAGATTCTCTAGCGAGGCCATGTCTTCGTCAGTCAGCTGGAAGTCAAAGACTTGAGCATTCTCTTGGACTCGTTGCTTCTTGATTGACTTTGGAATGACAATGTAGCCTTTCTGCAGACCCCATCTAATGAGAACTTGCGCAGGCGACTTCTTGTGCTTATCCGCAAGTGATTTGATTGCGGGATGATCGAATCGCATGCCACGTACGAGCGGTGCCCATGCCTGGAGAGCAAATATGAGATATCAGCGTCGTTCCTGCGTCTGCGGCACGCGGATTAATGCTACAGCTGGCGCTGGGGACCTCCTGCTGCTGAGTAGGCTGCTGCAGGATACCGGCTCGCAAGGCAAGGCAAGGCAAGGCATCGCTCGGCACAGGGCACAAGAGCGCTGAATAACTCACTTCCATGTATATGCCCTTTGATTGACAGTATTCGACCAGTTCCTTTCGGCGCATGAAAGGATGCAGATCCATTTGGTTGACGGCGATGGGTACTTTCAAGCCAGCACTGTAGAGCTGCTCGAGATGTTGGACACCCAGGTTGGACACACCGGCTGCTCTGATGACACCTGTACTACATGTCAGAGGCAAATTGACGCGCTCTTCAGAAGTCGAGCAAGCACTGCTCACCTTCTGCAACTGCATCCTCGATAGCCCGCCAGGACTCCAAGCGCATCTTTTCGTCTGCAATTGTACTGCATTAGCAGTTGTTTCTTTTGAAAAGGGTGCCCACCTACTGGGATGCGGTCCGTGTATCAGATACAAGTCGCTACGGTGCAAGAGTACGTCAGTACACCTCTAGCTACTGAAGGACCTTGAAGAACTCACATGTAATCTAGACCGGCCAGCCGCAAAGACTCCTTGATGCTCTTTTTGACGTGTTCATATCCGAGATTCTTCATCAGCTTGGTTGTGTAGAAGATCTCGGATCTTGGCGTGCCAGTCTTCTTCATAAAGTCTGTAGTCGAAGGCACCGAGGTTGGTTCCGAATGAACGTATAATTGCATGAAGGTGCCTGGAACACACCTCGAATGGCTCTGCCGGATTCCTCTTCATTTTCATACCATTCTGCAGAACTGTCGAGACACAGTGTCAGCTGCATTATTGTGCGGGACCATGTTTCACGACCAGCAACTTTACGCACTCGATCAACCTGTATCCGGCCTGCGGGTAAAGCGCGATACATGCATAGGGTGACGTACAGGGCAGATTAGCAAGACATTACGGGATCTGGCATTCGTCTAGCTTTCTCACTTACCTCCAAGGCCCAAAGTACCGAGTTGTAGCAGTCCTCGCCTTCGCTCTCGTAGACGCCTAGACCAAAGCGTGGTATTCTGGTCTCGGGCACGCCAGGAGCAACAGGCAGGCTGATGCTGTCTGTGAGGGAGGACATGGAATTATGGAGGTTGTTTGAAGCTGTCCGCAAATGGCGCGTGTTGTCCGAAAGGCGACGTGCAAGCTGGTCAGCAAATGCAGGAAGCACGGGTTTTCAGCCACATGCTGGCAACCAACATCGATATGATCGCAAAAGGCGACGCTAGTGGACAAGCAGCGTCAAACTACATAGCTACTGGAAGATCTAAACAGTATACATCAGATGCCAGGCACCGTACGAACGGCTTCCGTGCTTTGATGCGGAAGAGTCATCGGGGTGATACCTTCTCCTGCTTGGTCACGGTCTATCACTGCGCCCTGTCGCTGCAACTCTCTGCGAACTGCAGCGGATGTCACTTCTGCCCGTCCGCCCCGGAGAGCTGCAAAGACTCCAGCAGCTTGTCCAGTAGCACTACATAGATAAAAAGCAAGAGTCTCAAACTCAGCGTCAACCTCCAAAGCCAAATATAAATGTCACATACAGCGCCGTTCCCATAACGCGCACGGACGCGGATGCGCCTCGTTCAGCACCAATGAGCCGCCCCGCAATGGCCAAGTTGGGTGTGTCAGCGCTGAGAACGCATCCGAGAGGAATTTCGAACATCCCATCATTGCCTCCGATGAAGTCGAATGTGGCTGCCCAATTTGGATTCCTGCTTGAATGGTACTCCATACCCCTAGTAATACGGGCAAATCAGGATGGAGTCAGAAGAGTACAAGTCGCACAGTTAAGCTGCTCACCATCCGCCCAGAGCAACCGAGTCGTCAAAGGACCGGCCTCCCTTGACATCTTCCGTCTTCAGCTCGTACTGGCAAACCGCCCTCATGGATTCGCGCGTTCCGAAATGGGGACCGGATTGCGAAAGATAGATATTATCGTGTCCTTCGAGCGTGCGCAGGATCTTCAAGTCTGTGAAACGGGAATATAAATAACAATCCACGCATGTGGCATGTCCTAGCCTGAGCACGCACATCCATAGGCCTGCCTCCGACCTTCTCTCTCTGCGCGACTGATGCTCGCTGCACTGGTGGCATCGTATTTTGCGGTTGCGAGGAAAGTGACGTAGTCCCCGGTATAAGGAATGGGAATTAGAACACTGCTGTTCTTATGAAGGACGTCCGCAAGCTTGGTATCCTTTTCTTTCGCCTTGATGATGGCTTCGCTCCAAGTCTTGCTTGTCGGCCGAGCGTCAGAACTGAAGCCGGAGAAGCGCGTAGCAAGCGATCCTAGCTGAACTACGCCTTCCTTATCACCATACCGCACCGAAGCTCTTCCAAGCGTGCTCAAGTCTCCGTCCCCCGATGCGTCTACGAAGGCATCAGCGGTGAACACCACCTGCCCTCGTCTTTGCTGAACGGAAACGGAGCGAATGAGGTCTTCGCGTCTCTCTACGTGGACGACAGTGCCATGCAGCAAGACATCGATTCCAGCATCTTGACACAATTCGTCCAAAGCGAACTTGACTTTCTCGGGATCCACAGCCAAGAAGACGCCGTTGTGCTTGAATGGTAGTTCGTACGTTGCTTGTACGTCGAGGAGTCTTTGTCGCAACTCTGTCCAAACACCGGCAACGACCGGTCGGAATGGTGGAGTGCACGTATAGAGACCACAAAATGACACGACATTGCGACTGGTCATAGCACCTGCAGACAAGGCACATGAGCTAGCAAGGACATCTGCGGGCATCATCACGCTCACCTCCGAGACAGCCATCAGATTCTACAATGAGTACAGAAGCTCCAGCTTTGGCCGCACCCCAGGCGGCGCCTATGCCGGCCGTACCTCCACCCACTACGATGACATCGTAGTGACTCTTAAACAAGCTATCGTCCGGACAGCCACCATGTCGGCAGTCTTCGAACATGACGGGTGATCGGTTCGAGTTGCCGGCACCGCCGAAGGTCTCTTCGTATTGACGCATACGTATGTAACTGGGGGAAGGAGCTGTGAAGTAGGTAGCAGACAAGTAACGGATTCAATGTGAGTGAAAGAGCGACGTCGCACATGCGTTATCAATTTTATGCGTTGTGTTCATCCCATGGCGTGGCCACTCCCGACCACCATATCCTCCCCGTGCGGGCCTCCTTCTTCTCTGCTTCTTCCCGACAACGGTCGCCCCGGTCTTCCCGAAAAGCTAAGTTCCGCTTAACGTGTTCTAAGGGTGTTGTTATAGACGTTTCAAAGAGTAAGCTACCGGGAAACTAGAGAGAGGAAGAAAGTATACCGTCCCGACTGATTGTCCGCTTCAGAGTCGCCGTCGACTGTGTGCCGCTTCGGGTACCGCCACAACATGGACGATGGCCGCGAAGATGCGGAAGGACCGGTCAGGATTAGAACACCATGGACCCGTAAATCAGTGGCCTGTACAAACTGCCGGAAACGTAAAAGTCGCTGCTCGGGACAGCCCTGCGAATTCTGCTTGAAGTACGGTTATGACTGTGTCGTGGAACCTCTGGCACAAAGCGCTTCATCAGGCACGACGCAGCGCACCTCTAAGAGAAGGAATATTACTCCCGAGACAGATGAGGCCCGAAAAGAGAGACGCGTCACGCCAACAGGTCAGCAACCACACCTCCCTCAACGGCAGGCTGCCTCGTACAACTACCATCGGAGCCAATCTGTACCCACCGTGCAAACTTTCGCTCCTATGGCCGGCGAGGCAGCCACGAACGAACCAGCTACCAATGCAATGGGCCAGCCGCTGTCCTTGAGCCTCCTGCCATCTTCATCCAAATCGTCGCCTTTCTATGGCTCTTCGTCTGCTCTGTCCTTCGCAAAAGTTATCATCGCCGCCGCTCTTCCCAATTTCTCGTTACCTGCTCCTGATCTACACGAAGCAAGCGCAGATGGCAGTCGCTTGCCCGCTCACACCACAGGTACTGAAGATGCCACCGACTTACCTATGCGCTCGGTAGCAGATGGCATGGTTGAGAATTTCTTCCGGCGATCCCACGGTCAGTCGACTTGGGCTCCCTCCGTGAGCAGTGTTGCTGAGGTATGCCTCCTTTGAAATCAGACATATTTCGAGTCTTGCATCGTCCGACATTCATGCAAGACTATGTAGGCCTTTGGCAGCCTGGTCACGCCCCTTCCGTGACGTTTCTAGCGCTTCTCAACATAGTTTTCGGCCTCTCCTGCATATTCAGCAAGGGCATCTGCACGAAAGAGTCCGAGAAATACTATCGTCGCTCGGTTCAGCTGCGCCGTATCACGTCGGACGCCGAGTCTGTCACGCTAATTGAGGTGCAGACTCTGCTTCTACAGTGTCACTATTTGCAGTCTACTTCGTCTGCCACTCGATGCTGGCAAACGCTATCACAGGCGATTTCAGCAGCATATACCTTAGGCTTGAATTGCGCATCTTCCCATATTACCAACCCAATACTTCGAGAAAGCTACTTAAGAGCGTGGTTGGCGTGCAGAAACCTTGACAGGTAAGGATATCATTTAGCACACGCGGCTTTGTCTGACGCGTCTGCAATGACATATCTTTTTGAAAGCAACGCTGACTTGAAGTCCTATCGTAGCGTGTCTGCTAGCACATTTGGAAGGTCAGTATTTGCGACTGGAATGTCGTCGCTTCATCGGATTGACCACTAACATACGGGGCCTTCGCCAGAGTACCGCAGATCTCATTGTCGACAGCCAGCTTGGTGCCGATGCCGACAGAAGTTGCGGATGACGACTGCATCACTTCAACAACAATTCTTCACAGCCGAACAACTTCAGAGCCTTCAAGAATGTCAGCCTTCATCTGGTCTGGCAAAATCTACGCCGTGATGTCCAAAGTTCTTCAGTCTTTGTACGTGCCGGTTGACGTCAGAGGATTTCAAGATACCGAAAGAGCGGAGAATGAGGTCATGCTCAGCATAGAAAGTGAACTTCAGAGTATTCGGGAGACACTTCCACCTCACCTGTCCATGGACGGCCCAATCAGTCTGTCCGACTACCCAGACACCTCGGATTGGCGCCTGCGGCAGAAGGTTATCATACAGAACAGGTGCGTGGCGGCGTGGCTACTTTGGTGGTACCTCAAAGCTCAAGTAGTACATCCATTATACAGATTCCTAAGGACGAGGGCTTTGCTCTTCAGACCGAGTCTGTTACGAGCTCTGAAAGCCAAAGCCGTACTAGCGAATACTGTCGAACCACCAGCAGCCACTTTGGTCAGTAAGACAAGTATTTCAGCGCGCCAACTGTGCTTTGAGTGCGCTTGTGAACAAATTGACCTTTGCTATGCCACGACAACAACACAACTTGATGCACCCTGGTTTCGCCGCTTCTGTAGGCAAATTGTTGCAGGCGCAATCCGGTCCGGTGCTCACTGATAGCTCTCTTCGTTTAGACATGTGTGATTGCCTCTCCATCTTGTTGGCATGCAAGATTCTGTCTATGGGAGGGGAAGTCTTTCATCAATACTGGCAAAAAGCTACGCACGTATTTCACAGCACCTTTGAATTGGAAACCTCGGCTATGGCTAGTCACGGTTTACACCTACTGGAAGCAATCAAGCAACAGTTAGAGCAAGCTGAAATCAGCTCTTATGACGATTCCTCCGATCTGGCGAATCTCCTGTCCAATTCGAATGTATTCTTGGCTTCACAGGTGAGGAGAAGTCCTTGTGGTTTAAATTTCCAATGTAAGCGAATGCTAAGTCTTCTGACAGGAGTATGATTGGCTTGACAAATACGTCGACTACAACGCGACTATCCTGCCAGAGTGGGATAGTGTGCTGCAATATCCTGCCGCCCGAGAGGTAACTTCCAATGTAGCTGCACCTGGCCTAGCCAGTAGTTCGCTTTGGCCTTCGCATGTAGGAGAACAGTCTTCCTAAGCTGTTGGTGTGGCTAGGTGGCCTTTTGTTGATGTCATTGCAAGCACTGTTTCGCATTTGTGGATCTCGTGGTCGCGCATTTGTGTAGAGTTGTTGTCGCCATCGCGTGACGATTGGCACTTGCTATGTTTTTGTGGCTTTCTATTCCTCGCCTTTCATGCAACTTACAAAGAAGCACTCAATGGAAGAGCGGGATAACTACCAGGAGAAGATTAGGAAGATTAGGAGCTGAATTGCCGCAGCGAACAGCCATGATCCGCGCGCCCTCCCAAGGCCAGCGGCATGACCGGAGCAAGTCTGGCAGTTTTGGACGGCGGCGAGGCGCACAGAACCAGGAAGGCGTGGATAGGCTGTTGCTCGGTCTTCGTATCGCCTGGTGTCTTATCATACTCTACGGAGAAGTCTGGGCTTTCACTGGCGCCGTCCACGGCTGCAAGTGGCCCTCGGACTTTCGTTATGAAGTAGGTCAAAGCGGAAGCGTCACAGGTTGACGCGAACACAAGAGGCCAACATGCTACAGAAAAGCTGTAAAGGTTCGACAACCAATGCTGACGGTTGTTTGCCTATTTCACACCACTCTTGATCCCCGCATAGCTCACTCGGACAGGCTCGAAGCCGTTCAGGCTCCTCCTCGTTGCTGATCCTGTGAGCCAAGTCAAAAGAAGTTCCCCTGCACCAACCCTCAAATCAACTGAAGCAGCCTGTTCCACGGCTTGCAGCAAATACTTGACCTGAGGTCGCATCCTAAACTCCGTCTGCTCTCCAAATATCTCGAAATATGGAGAACCGATAATTATGCCCGTAAGGCGTGGCGAATGGTAGTCAAGCGTCACAAGCCAGATGCTGTATTTTTCTTGGGTGACTTGCTAGATTCTGGGGTGGAAGGTAAGCCAGGTTACGTCTGTGGCTCGAAGAGAGCTTGCTGACATGCTAGTCATGCCCCAGTTACGGACCGCGATGAGTGAGTTTGCGCAATGTGAAAGAACACGACATACAGTCTGATACGGCAGCGCTCCTTGGGTGATTAGACATTCCCACTATGTCCATCGCTTTCAGAAGTGAGCGACACGGATCTGTTTTCCAGGCGTTAGGGTCACGTTACTGATGCTTCTCCCGGCTCACTCGCGAACTACAGCATCTTCAAGCCTATCCCTTCTCATCTTCCGATGTACCATATTCCCGGAAACCACGACCTTGGGTGTGAGGCAGCTCACCAAAACGCCGCTGGCAATCCCCGTCACTGACTTTCCCTGCGGTCCCTGTTATTGCTCCAGTGCACCTCTCGCCGGGCGGATCGGCCTATGCACGCGAGCGCTTCACTGAAACATTCGGTGCACTCAATGGAGCAATGGATCTTGGGAATCACACAATTGTATGGGTAGATGCGCCTGGTCTCGTAGAAGAGCGCACCTTAGCAGGTGACACTTTCGGGAAGAAAGACTACCAACCGGTCACTGGCGGTGTAGCGGATTTCCTCCAGTCCTTCCATGCAGGTATGGTACTCGCTATTGAATCAATTCCCCGAAATACAAGCTAAATCCCCGACACATCAGCTCAACATCCCCTACCTACACTGCTCTTCTCTCATATACCACTGTTCCGACCCGAAGGCACGCTATGTGGCCCGCTCCGAGAGTCGCGCAATACGCTCCATCAAGGCCGCGGAAGTGAGTTCGGCAGCTTACCTCTACACTCCATCCGCTAATCCAATGTTCATTATTTGTGTGTCCGGCAGAAAACTATCAAGCTGAACTGGACCAGACTGCTTCTCGGTATCTACTGGACATGACAAGCCCTGTCGCGGTATACAGTGCGGACGACCATGATTACTGCGAAGTCATCCATCATACCGCCGAAGCTTCCATACAAGAAACGACGTGCAAGACTTTCAGCACATCAATGGGCGTCGCGAGACCCGGCTATCAACTTGTCTCCCTACTCAATCCGCTAGACCAAACTACCGCAACTCGGGCGACGACACAGCAAAGTCGACTTTGCCTCCTGCCGGATCAAAAGGGCATTTACGTCCGCTTCTGTACGTTTGTCGGCGCTTGAAGTCTCCTTCAACAACTGACTTTGTCTTCTTCATAAGACCTGCCGTGCATGTTCTTGACAGTGCTAGCCCTACTCCTGCCACGCCTATTACGCAACGTGCGGTCTCGTCAGAGCACATCCGCCAAATCGAACGGGCTTCCCATGCATGCCTCTTCTCGCTCTCGCAACATACTTCGCCGGTCACAAGTCAAACCCGCAGAAGAGGAAGAGGAGGAAGCAACAAACATGCTGTCTGACCATGAGAATGACGACTATAGCACGTCTTACATTTCGGGGTATCCCATGTCGTCTGCACAAGCGAATTATGCCTATCATACACCCACGGACGACGAGTATACCAGTATTGCCACGCCTTTTGAGGTGGTGCCTCGACAAGGCAAGAATCGAGTGCGGAGGGTCAGCAGAGGTTAGTCTACACCCGCAATACCTCCCACACAACTGACCGCTGACCCTCTTTATCCTATAGTCTGGCTGTGGGATCCGCAACCCGAGGACGATTCCTTGAGGTTCTTGCGAAAGCTTGGTCCAATCTACCGGTATGGCATACGCCCGTGCGAGAGGACAGTACGGCGCATCGTCTTCAAACTATACGGCAGGAAACTTCAGCTTCTGGTAGCTCAGTTGAATACTGGCAATATCCTAGGGGCGGTCCTACGCGATCTATTGCAAATTGCCTGGGTGGCATTAGCCTTGTACAGCACAATATGGATTTGGTTTACGTGGTAGCTTCTCTTAGCTTTCAGTTTCAGTATTCGTAGTCTTCATGTTGTTGTACTTATAAGACAAGAGAGCACAGAACAGCTACGACAGCCATGTATCTCCGTGTCCCGCTGGTAATCAATACCTAGGTGATCGGACTTTTGCTGTTTTGGCTGCAGCCTGTTTCGCCTCATGCTTGCCTCAGCGCAACGAGCAGGAAGAGCAGGACTGAAGCTTGCGAGGTTGCAGAGCTATCTTGTGGGAGAGGCTCTATCACGCCCACCCACGAACACCCCGGGGCTCAGACAGCAGGACGAGGCGGACAGACAGCGTTTGTCGAGAGTCTTGGACAAAATGGACAGTCGATCCACCTCGCGTGTGAAGAACAAGGCGCCGTAAGTACTTGTCATCTAGCACTCAATGCAGTTCAGATTGAGGACTAATGCCTGCCTCGTACCTCCAGAGCCCCCGTTCAGATCACAGCTGAACAGCTCCTTCGAGAAGCGCAGGAAAGACAGGAAGCACCGTCGAAAGGCCCAAAGCAGCGAGTAGAGGACTATGAAGAGCTTAATGAGTTCAGAGGCAGGAAGCGCAAGGAGTTTGAAGAGACTATAAGGCGTACTCGAAGGTGGGTGGGAATCTAGAAATGACTTTTGCGCCGAGACTGACTGAGTATCTCGGACACAGTAATATTGCAGCGTGGACAAAGTATGCCAATTGGGAAGCTGGTCAGAATGAGTTTGCAAGGTAAGAAATCCTAGTTAATCGAGTGTTGTTTCCAGACTAATGCTCTTAGCATCATTAGGTCAAGGAGTGTTTTCGAGAGAGCGCTGGATGTGGATCCCACAGACGTGAAGCTATGGCTGTCATACACAGAGATGGAACTCAAAGCGCGAAATGTACAACACGCACGCAACCTCTTCGACCGCGCCGTGACGCTTCTGCCACGCATCAATCAGATATGGTACAAGTATGTCTATCTCGAGGAGCTACTGGGCAACGTCGCAGGTGCGCGTCAGGTATTTGAGAGGTGGATGTCCTGGGAGCCAGATGAGAAAGCATGGAGTGCCTATATTAAGGTGGGTAGTTTAATTCTTAAAGCAGATGTTCCATGCTCCAGGCTTTTTTGACGTGTATCTTCCTTCTTATAGCTGGAAATCCGATATCACGAATACGACAGAGCTTCTCAAGTATACGAACGCCTAGTTGCATGCCACCCGGAACCCAAGATTTGGATTAAGTGGGCAAAGTACGAGGAAGATGTTCGGAACAATGTAGCGAGGGCGAGAGAGGTGTACCAGATGTCGCTTGAATACTTCGGCGCTGGAGAGGGAGGCGTAGAGGAAGAGGAGCAACTGGAGAAAGCGCAGTCTTTGTACAATGCTTTCGCCAAGCTCGAAATCAGACAGAAGGAGTACGAACGAGCGAGGGTCATCTACAAGTACGCCCTCGACCGTCTGCCGCGCAGCAAGAGCGCAGGTCTATATAGCGCATACACGCAATTTGAAAAGCAATTCGGCGACCGAAGCGGTATCGAATCGACTGTACTGGGCAAGAGAAGGATTGAGTACGAAGAAGAACTGAAGCACACCCCCTTCAACTATGATATTTGGATCGATTACTGCCGTTTAGAGGAAGACGCATTCAGGTCAGAGAATGAGACTGCTGCCGAAGGCGGCGCGGACCGTGTGCGAGATACATACGAGCGGGCCATCGCACAACGGCCGCCTAGCAACGAGAAACGACATTGGCGTCGTTACATCTTCCTATGGCTCAATGTGAGTGTCAATAGGCTACCTCAGTTGCTATCGTTCGCGGTCTTTGTGCTAAATAAGTCGTGTCTCTCGCAGTACGCGCTATTCGAAGAAGTCGACACAAAAGACATTGACAGAGCGAGACAAATATATGAAGCGTGCATCAAGCTGATTCCGCATCAGGAGTTCACGTTTGCCAAGGTCTGGACTTTATATGCGGAATTCGAACTTCGACAATTGAACGTGGATAAAGCGAGAAAGCTGCTCGGCCGTGCGATTGGACAGTGCCCAAAGGAGAAGCTCTTCAAGGACTATATTACGCTAGAACTCCAGCTCAGAGAGTTTGATCGATGTCGCCAACTGTATCAGAAGTATATTGAGGTGGGCGCAGAACATCTCTTTATTCGCGACTCAGCTGACTGATGTTCTGGAACCCTGTTAGTATGATCCTACGAATGGTACCGCGTTCATGAAGTTTGCTGAACTCGAGAAGGAGTTGGGTGATCTGGAACGAGCTCGCGCTATCTTCGAATTGGCAATCACACAACCGCTTGATATGCCTGAAGTCGTGTGGAAAGCATATATCGACTTCGAGTATGAGGAAGAAGAGTGGGATAGAACACGGGCTCTCTACAAGCGGCTCCTGGAGAGGACATCGCATGTCAAGGTGTGGATCTCCTGGGCCCAATTCGAAAGCAATGCGGGCAAGACCATCGCGCGAGCATACAGAGATCAAGAGGAAGACGAGGAAGAAGATGGCGACGAACACGCACAGCCGCAAGAGAAGGTTGTTTCGCCCGAAGCCGAAGAGGCTGCTCAGCAAGCGGAGAAGGACGGTCTGGCTGCCGCACGCAAGGTTTTCGAAGATGGGTACAAGGACTTGAAGGCACGCGCTCTAAAACAAGAGCGTCTGATTCTCCTGGAAGCATGGAAGGCTTTGGAGACTGCGGACGGCGATGCCGAAAGTCTGTCAAAGGTCGAAGCTATGATGCCACGAGTCGTAAAGAAGAGAAGAGCGATTAGCGGAGATGGCTCGCAACAAGAAGAGTACTTCGATATGATGTTCCCAGTAAGTTTGCAAGTGTCTGAATTGCCTGTCATCCCATACTCAGACACTTTATTGCCTTTAGGACGACGAGACTGCAACACCGGGCGCATCGAAATTGCTGGCGATGGCTCATCAATGGGCAGCCAAACGAGCAGCTGCAACTTCAAATGGCTCAAGTCAGTAGAATCTTGTATATAGAGAGGCCACCTTCTTGTGTATATTACCGTGGTCACATGGCCTTTCCGGCTATTTGTGCCGAAATTAACAGCTGCCGATCAAATCCCAGCGCTCGCAGGTCGTCTGCAACTCGCCGCCGACTCTGCTGATCATGCAAGCAGTCTTAATCTTTTCGCACGCGCCGTGCTGCTGAAAAGGTGCTTGTTGCTTTCAAATTACCAGCCGAAGGCGGTAACCACGGCAACTGTGCGGATTGACCGATCGACTAGGGGTAGCAAGCAATATTGCAAGGCATGCTGCTCGAAGACTCGAAGAGTTGCCCCTTGTTCTGATTCTCACTGTGCCTTCAGCCATATGATATATATCCTTGTGCCAGTCCTAGCAGCAGCTCCTGGCACAAGCAGCCGCTGACCATGAAGCCCGACAGCAATGAGGCTCGCCTGGAAGATCCAGCGTCGGCAGTTGAAATGACCGGAGAGGTCGCAGGAACAGTGAAGACGGAAGATGTGGAGGAAGATACGTGCCCAGACGTCAGTCCAATTTCAACAGAATCTACCTTTGACTTTCTGCTAAATTTCTGCTTCAATGGTACAGGGCGGTTATGGCTGGTAAGTACTTTGAAAGCTAGCATAGAAGCTCCAGGCGGGCGCCGGTCCACCTCGAGGCTGAACCGATCACTTGCCGGCGCAGGGTAGTCGTGGCTTGTATAGCAGCTGTGAATGCTACCACCTGGGGGCTGAACACTACTTATGGCGTCTATCAATCCTTCTATCTACAAAACAACTACTTCACGGGTGGATCACCCCTGCGATATGCCTTTGTGGGCGGACTGTCCGTAGGAACGGCCTTCATTCTGGCACCTATCGCAAATTACTTGTCAAAGCGATTCACCTTCCGTGTACCGATGCTTCTGGGTGAGCTTTTGTCCTTCCCAGCTTTGAGGTCTACCTAACAGCTCCTCTTACCAGGCATCGTATGTGCAACCTTGGGCCAAAGTTTGGCGGGTGTCAGTAGAGACTATGGTATGCTCGCAGGTTTCCAGGGTGTAGTATTTGGTCTCGGGCTGGGATTGGTGAGTATCGACGTTTCGTATCGGCTGGCACAATGTAGTGGACTCACCCAACAAAACGTATATATTAGACCCTTGTACCATGCCAGCCTCTGCTAGCTCACTGGTTCGATAAAAGACTTGCCTTGGCTCAAGGGCTTTCGAACGCTGGTTCCGGAGTAGGCGGCCTCATCTTCAGCAACACTACTCGTCTAGCTATCGAGACAGTCGGTCTTAAGTACTCCTTGGTCATTAATGGCTTGATATCCCTCGTGGTGCTTACGCCTGCCGTCATACTCATGCGAGGTAGGTCGGACAACCCAAGCTGTCAGCTTCTCAGGTGACTGACAATGTATCATCTAGGTCGGGTAAAGCAGCTCAAGGCTAAGTCTGAGCCTCTGCAACTGCATTACTTGTGGCATCCAGGCTTCCTCTGGGTTTGGCTTCAAGGCATGCTGGGGAGTAAGTTCCGCCCATGGTGATGCAGCCTTGTCAAAATGAATCACACTGACAGTCGGCTTCGCGCAGTGATGGGATTCTTCATCACGGTCTTTTCACTGGCATCATACGCAAGCGATGGTCTCGGCCTTTCTCAAACGAAGGCAGCAGCTTTGCAGAGCATATTGAGTGCAGGCCAGATGCTGGGAAGACCCCTCGTCGGACTTGGCCTAGACTTTGCAGGGCGCATCAATACCACGATCGTTATTCATCTACTTTCCGGTCTGAGCTGCTTCGCTTTCTGGCTGCCTTCGAGGTCCTTCGGTCTTCTGGTGGTCTTTGCCATTTCCATCGGTGGTCTCGGCGGGACGATTTGGGGTGCTACACCACCCATCGCGCAAAGTGTCGTCGGAACCCAGCATCTCGCATCGGCTTTGGCAGTATACTGGGTTATTATAGCGGCACCAGCTTGCTTTGCAAATCCAATCGCAATAGCGTTACTGGATAGACTGCAAGGCAGTTCGCCAGTGCGGACGCCGGAGACGTATCGAGCATCAATAGCTCTATGCGGTTCGTTCTATATTCTTGCGGGATTAGTAGCCATTGGTGCGAAGAGATATGTGCAAGGCAATTGGCGCGTCATGCAAAAGGCATAATGTGTATATGCGATAATAGTGTGAAAGTAATCACGCGTCTTGTAGTGCAAGCCGAGTATCTGGAGATTGGCTTCACCATTGGGGCAGTCGCAGTCTAATACCGAGTCTCGAAGCATCGGAGGTTGTGAAGAAATGACCAGATTGCATGGAGGTTGCTTCAAGTCTCGAGGCAGCTTTCTCTACTTAGACCGACACCTTTTTGCGTCTAATAGCACCAATAGATGTGTTGAAGCAAGGCCTTGCAATTATCGGTTTTCTTTCGGTTCGCAAGTGGCGTTGAAGCGGGGCCTCGTGACTTGCTTGAATAAGGCTCGCGCAACAGTAGTGGGGGATATCTTTCGAATTTTGCACTGTCGCTAGCTGTATCAACTGTCTCTTTGTATCCATGTGATCATGTCGACACGCTCAAGAGCTAGTCAAGAAGACAAGGTAGATCTTCCAGATCTCGTTTATCCTCCATCCGGCGCTTCCTCCTTCTACCCACCTGACACTCCGGCGGACACGCCCACCAGTCGAAGATCTCTGAATGGCCTGTCTTCGCCCTCCACACCAGTAGCGACGCCGGCCTTGCGTGATGATCAGGAAGTCATATTCGCTTTACCTCCCGTCGATACTGGTTATGCATGGATCTACCTGACGGCAGCCTTCTTCGTTGGTGAGGTCCAAATTGTGCAGGATGATCGAAGTGCATAGCTAAGAGGTGTAAAACTGTCTATGCTGTGTAGAGTTGCTCGCTTTCGGATACACTTTCTCCGTCGGTATCTTCACGCAATACTGGAGGACTATTCTGTTCCCAGGGCCCGAACATGCTTTGATTCTCACTTTGGCCGCCACCGTGCAAAGCGGACTCATGTGAGAACCTCTTCACTAAATACGTACCATGGGCCGACGGACAGCAGGAAAAAACGAGATACGCTGTCGATCCATTTCTGTCATGGACTCAAGCCATCTGAATGTGCTCTCAATCGCAGGGACTGACTGTGCTTTTCCATTGCCAGGTATATCACCGCAATCCTCATAACCCCATCTCTCACTCGCTATCCTGAGTACAGAGCTCATATTCAGCATATAGGCTGTCTCATTTCAGCCCTGGGTATTCTCTTATCTGGCTTCGTAACGCAGCCGTGGCATTTGGTTGTCACAAGCGGGGTCCTTTACCCTGTGGGAGGAGCAGCAGGTAGCTCATTTCGCTCGCTATGACTCGACTTGCCTGATCCCTCTCCTTTTTCCAGTCTATCTCCCCGCAGCTACTCTACTCTTCGAATGGTTCCAAACTAAGAGAGGTCTTGCAAATGGCATTATGTACTCCGGCGCCGGTGAGTTCTGGCTGTGTTTTTGAGCCCGGCTTAGCCTCCGCTGATTGACCGGATATGAACTTTGCTGTGCAGGCTTGGGGGGCGTAGTATTTCCACTCATCATGCAAGCCCTGCTGCAGAAATATAGCTACAAAGCGGCTCTGACGTCCCTGGTACGGGCTTGCGCACTGCCTTCTAGGATTTTCATGCTGATTTGCCGTTATTGACAGGCTATCGGGTACGCTATACTTACGAATATCGCGGTCTACTTCGTTCGTCCGCGTGTGCCGGTGACTCGGCGTGGTCGCGGCTCGACAGGATCAGTGGAATTCCGTCGCACCAGGATACCTTTGACCTTCTTTAAAAGAAGCGCTTTCTGGGCATTTGGAGCGACAATCGTTCTCACAAGCTTGGCATCGTTCTTACCATCTATCTACTTGCCTACATATGCCGTGGACATCGGTCTGTCAGAAAATACAGGGACGCTTTTGCTCGTCGCTATGAACTGTAAGCGCGTCACCGCCATGTTTTGCCGTATCAGAGACAAGCACTGAGTATTGTCTCGAAGTGGCTTCTGTCTTCGGAACTCTGGTTCTTGGATATCTCAGCGACCGATGGCCACTCAAGCTTGTCGTGTTCTTGACATGTCTTGGATCTTCAATCTCCGCCTTCCTCCTTTTCGGCTTCGCAAATAATCTTGCCGTCCTCACCCTCTTTGCTATCATGTGGGGCTTCTTCGGCTTGGGATTCACCAGCCTATGGACCCGGCTTATCACAGTAATAGCTAAAGGAGACCCCATCTCACCGCCAACCATCTTTGGTGTTCTCTTCATGGTCCGAGGAGTCTGTAATGTTCTGTCTGGTCCCATATCAAGTCTACTGCTCCAAGGTGCTGCTTTACCAGACGCACGATTCGCTTATGGTGTCAAAGACTATGTGAGTCGCTTAAGAAGTCGCTTTCCTTCGCCCCCCATATATCACTAACGCGCAATCCACAGGGGGGCTTGATACTCTTCATTGGGGCAACTAATGCTATTGGAAGTATAGCCGGCATTGCGTATAGAGATTAAAGCTTGTAAGCCTAGTCCACGTATCTTTTGTGGATGACCCGGAAACAAATGCTGCCACGACAGCACATTCACATCCTCCGTTGATAGCACATAGCTGAGCTCGCAATTCACTGGCGTCCGGGACGCGTGATGGCTTAGAAAGAAGCACTTCAGTATTGCCAGCACTTCTACAACTTCTGCCAAAGTCGAATCAGAAGGACCAGAAGGCACAACTTAAAGAGCCTCATATGCATTGCAGTCATAGCAGCCTTATGGCTTTCGCTTCGACATTTGCCACTCGATCGCCCTTGAACAAGAGCCGCGTATATCTAGAAACGTCTTGCCTCTGTTCTGCAGCCAGTCCACCTCTTTTTGATCACCTTCAGCTATTGACCTTACCAGTCTTGGTTTCTTGAGTACCGGGTCCCAGGTCAGCGAGAGTGTAGAGGGTCTTGACAGCCATCGCATGATTACGACGCTCCGACGCCAATGCAGTAACCGCAAGTCCGGCATTGAGGAAGTGAACAGCAAAACGGACTCTTTGATTACACACATCAACAAACGCCTCGCTCTACAACATGTCCTCTAACAATGATGACCTTCTACGCGCTTTTGCATCGGGAACCGAGGAGGCAGTTGAAGTTAATCAACGAGGGTTGATCGAGAAGATCCTGGCACGGTATTCTGGCGAATACACGGTCTTCCGAGAGCTCTTACAAAATGCTGACGATGCCCAAGCTTCCGTGAGTCTGCAGCTTCTAGTCTCGCCATCTCTGGTTACGCGCCGTTTCTGAAATTTCCCCTTTGTTCACCATCACTACGCTATCCGTGTTCAGAACGTGCAAATCCACTTCAATACCCAAGTCGCGACTGCGCCGTTGACTCAGCCGAGGACGGAGCTGATAACGAGTATTGTAGTCAAGAATGATGGAATCGTTTTCCGCGAGGAAGATTGGCGCCGTCTGAAAACCGTGGCAGATGGGCAGCCTTCGGTAGAATCGATAGGAGCTTTCGGAGTAGGCTTCTATTCTATCTGGTCGCTATCTGACGAACCATTGGTGGTCTCCGGAGATCAGATGATGTTGTTCTTCTGGAAGGGACAGCAACTGGCTGTGAAAAGAGCCAAGAACCCACATAAGACGGCCGAAGCAGCGCCAAATGGGAGGCCCTGGTCCTCCATCAGCATGCCGTGTCGCTCGCCAGAGCCTATGCCGGATCCTGCCACTTTCAGCAAGTTCTTGGCAACAGCACTGCCGTTCACAAGTCATATCACCACAATGTCGGTCAGCTTTAATGGAATAGAACTTTGTAGCATCAGCAAGACTCCGGCACCGGCACGACCACTTTCCGTACCCGCTCACACCAATGTCAGAACTCCCGGCAAGATGATGTCCATCACGAGCTTGGAAGAAGCACCTTTACAACTCACATGCCGGGCGAAGCGGGTTACTCTAGCCTCTCTGGAGACCCCTGCGAAGACGCTCACTCAAATGGTCAAGCAGAGTTTCGCGACAAAGTTTTTAAGCTTTGCTGCTTCTAGCGTTCGTACGCCCGAGCCTGTCAAAACGCCTGAGCCAAGCGTGCCAGAGAAGGATCCGCTTGAGACCTTGACAGCTTCATTGTTCTTGCGGATTGTGACAGCTCAAGCGAAGCTCACTGCGAGTGCGGCGATCATTACAGAAATCGAGAGAAGCACCAAGAAGCCGCCTCCTTCCTCCTGCAGGCTCAGAGTCCTGTATTCTTCGAAAGAAGAAGCAGATGCGAGCAGGCCCGAAAAAGTAGGCTCATCCATATCATCCCTATTCAGTCAGCTCACCACCGACCTCAAGACACAGGGCAAGGTGAGCAAAATTGTGATACCGTTACATATAGTTTATGCTTACTCGATATGTGCCTGGTAGATCTATATAGGCTTTCCCCTCTTCCAGACTACTGGGTGTGCCTCAGCGATATCTGGACGCTTTATACCTACCGTCGAAAGAGAGCAAATCGATCTGCAAGCCAAAGCTATTGCGGACTATAACCGCGAGCTGTTATCCATTTCTGGAATTACGTGTCGCATCATCTACGACAATGAAATGCAGGATCTAGCTCGTCGCTGGAAGAATCACGAAGAGGATAATACATTGGCCCGAAGCGACATACACGAGGCCGCCTCCCATCTCATGCAAAGCTTCACCTTCTATCAGTCAACTCCAATTGCAGAGGTTGGAAGACTAGTACAGAGCAGCTTCTTCGGCAGTAATACGCGAGAATTCCTGGTAGCCAGTACGCAGGGCATCCTTCCTTCTTCCAAAGTTCGTCTGCCTGCCACAGAGCTCTCGTTCTTGACAGGACTAGCGGTAGTGCCCGACGCTGTAGCGCAATCTACCAGCCTCCTCCTAGATCAGCTTCAAGAAAGAAATCTGATACAGTCAGTCACCATTGACGATGTCATCTCTCAACTGAACGCCAAGCCTCTGCCGTTGGGTCAAGCAATATCCGCTTTGCAATGGTGGATTGGCCTGGCCAGCAACCTCCAGTACGATGCGAGGTTGATGCCCAGGTTTAAGGAAGCTCTAGTTGCGACCATACCTGCCGAAGCAAAAGATGGAGAAGACCAGGTCGTGCCCATGTCTGCAATGAAGGCTTATCTAAATCCGAAAAGCATACCGCCGGACCTGCCTCTCCCGACATATGTTCTGCCTGTAAGCTACGCTTGTTGAAGGTTTACGAGGAGATAAGCTAATTACAGATCGTAGTATTCCATATCGAGAGTCATTCCATGGCAAGATCTCCATCGAGTTTTCAGCATAAGCGAACTAAGTGTGCAAGACTGGGTGCGCCATCTAACTTCTACAAGCCTTCTGGAGGAGCCGGACACGAGCATAACGCTATCACCGGCCTTCGCAGAGCGAATCTTGTCCGTTCTAGCCAAGATATGGATGAATCTGCGTTCAAATGAGAGTGCATCTGTCGTCGCAATGCTTAAACCGCTATCATGCATTCCGACCAAGAAAGGTATGGTGGTGCCCTCCGAGGCCTACCTGCCTAACGTCACACTCTTTGAGGATTGTGAGTTCAATAGGAACTGAGATTCCATCATGTGGAGCTTATATGACTCGATTCCGTTACAGTGCCCATTACGACGATTGTAGCCAAAGGGAGCATGGGAAAGCTGCTGAAGGCCCTCGGTGTACGCGACCACGTCGACCTCCAACTTGTATTCTCCAGGCTGTTAGGCGCAGGGAGCTGGGACCAAGAGCAAGTGGTGAGTCATCTTGCATTCAAGTATTTGCACTGGCTAAGGCACAAAAGCCCGTATCGAACGATCATCTTTCCCCCCTATACGGTCGTCAATCACTGGCACTTGCTAATCGATACCTCTGCGTAACAATTCCAGGCGAAATATCTTGTGTCTGTAGCCGATACCTTGTCGAGCGAGGAGCTAGACAAGCTAAAGAAGACTGCTTGGCTGACGTCAAGCGACGCACAAGTTGGGGAAGGCAGGCGTCCCACAAGGTATAAAGCAAACGCATTGTACGAACCCACCGAGGCGCACCGCAAGCTAGGCCTGCCGATTATAGCCTGGACATCCTCCAAATGGCGTCCGCAATCCGACGAAGCAAAATTCTTGTTCCGTATGGGCCTCAAAAGATTCCCGGCCGTTGAAGACATCCTCATTATGGCTTCAGATCACACAATACCAGAGCGCAGGAAGCTTGCTTTAGACTACTTTTTGGAACACTTTGACGCTCAATACGCTTCAACATATTCCCCTTCGAAGCAGGATCTACCATTTGTCCCGGTCATCAAGGACGGCCAGAAACAACATGCCAAGCCCACAGAGTCCTTCAGCTCTGCTGGAGCTGCTGTCATGGGCTTTGCTATTCTAGATCCTGAATACCAGCCGCAGGCCAACAAGTTTAAATTGGCATCCGATCCGCCCAGCAGTCTCCTCGTCAAGCGCTTGTTGACTGCACCACCAGGAACGCATGACGATGCGAGACCGGTCTTTGCTTATCTGGCAGGCCAGGCTTCTAGTATGTATTTGGATTCGTCTATTCTCCAGCTCGTAGCCCTGTACGTACTCACTACTCTGGTTCTCATGATCTAGGATTCACGGCTGCAGATCACAATGCGCTCGCCTTCGCCCGGCTCGTCCCGGTGCAACAGCCTGACTCCAATATCTGGAGTCTGGCCTTCCCTCGATCTGTCTACTTCAAGTCAAGCGAGAGCACCATACCTGAGCAGTTTCGAAGCCTGTTCACATTCGTCGACTATGGAAGCACTGCCAATGCATTCCTGTTGCAAATCGGTGTCCGAAACGAACCAACAGCAGCAGAAATGTAAGTTCACCGTAAACCCAATGACGTGGATGCAAATTGACCATTCTTGCAGGACCCAGCTGTTGTTGGACGATCCTCGTAAATTTTTATCGCTTGCTGCTTCTGCAGATCGCTACGTTTCCCTGCTACGGCAGATTGCAGCACAGGCTTCGACATTCCCAAACAACCTTCGCAAAAAAATGCAGGACACGCCCTTCTTGCTTGGGTATGAGCGCGTGCGGCCACGGGGTAACGACAGAGCGAAAAAGGCGGAGGCTGTACCAGATGAGGAAGACGACGAAGAAGACAGCCTACTACAGTATCGCTTGGCGCTCGCGCGCGACATAGTTGTTGTCGATGATACGACCCTGGTCAACGATTTCCGGGAGCAAATTTTGACCTGTCCACAAGACGACTTGATAGAAGCCTTTGTGGAGGTACGTAGACTATTGTCTTTCCCCGTGCGAGCGATACCGACTTTTCGTTTTGCTCAGAATCTTGGCGGTCGGCGAATCAGTAAACTGGTAACGACGTCATGCTCTTCGACGTCGATACCGGAGGAAGCAAGTCCGCGTGCGGAGTCTTTGAGAAAGCTTATCCTTGAGGTAGGCCTGCTTGCTTTGGGTCTCAGTCTGGAGATAATTCACTGATGGCTCGGTGACCAGCGCGTTGTTCTTTTCCTACATGAGCGTCCACAGTCTGGCAAAGATGTCCGGCTATCTGAAGACTGGCTCAAGCGAAACCTGAAAGTTAGGGAAGTAACTCGCATTGAACGCCAGCGGACCCTTGTGATGGGACCCAGCCGCATCGTTCGTACAAGTCCGGCTTCCGCTGCCGCCACACAAGAGAAAGGCACCCTATTACTTCGCATATCAGCTAGCTTCAATGATCTCGATTATTACGAGGTTGCCGCTGCCTTGACTCGATTGATATTGGCAAAACAGAAAATACACGACACCTTGTTGTTTATGACGCTGCTTCAAACGTCACTTCGAGATCTGAAGCGTCGTGGCTTCAACGTAGACAAAATATTGAATGCTCGCAAAGCTGAACAAGAGGCCATTGAGCAGAAAGACAGAGAAGCACGAATGGAGGCTGAACGCCAGCGGATTGCAGCAACGGTCAAGCAGAAGCCTCCTCGTGAGTCAATTGACCCATGGCCTGCGTTACGAAGACAAGTCTGACTCATTTCTCATTTCACGACAGCGTACGAAGAGCGTCAAGCACATAGTGCAGGTGCACTGCCAGACTCTCCGCAAGTGCCTCCTCCTCCTGCGGCGCCTTCGATACCTCCACAAGGACCGTCGAGCCTTTTCAACGCATTCAGACAGAAACTACGTGGGCATCCTATGCTCCCTCCTGCTGCTCTTTCCGGCGAGCAACATCCCCCTCACTCGCCTCATGAGACTACATCACTGTTAGAGGGCAGCGGCGTTGCAGGAGATTCCAAGCGCGAGAAAAGTATTCCACGAGGGCCATCCTCCACTGAAGATGGTAAGCAAGCTATTCATACTTTACATCAACGAAGCTTACTAACATCGTCGCTTCACTAGTCACGCCTCAAGCAAACATCAGTACTAACGTCCTGCGCGCAATCGCGGCATCGCGTCCGGATCGCTCTGGCAATATCACCAGCCAAGTGGACACTAAGGAAGTGAAAGAATCGGCCTCATACTGTGATAGCACTCCAGCGAATGAGCTGGATTACGTCACAGAAATAGCGGGTATACGCTTCTACGTCAGCCGCTCTGTCGAGCCTGACGAGAATATTCTGCAAGAACACGGAGAGGCTCTCAGACAATATGCAGTATCGGTGATCAAGCCGGTCGGACAGTGAGTACATGATGCCAAGAGAGTACACTATTTCAGTACTAACAGAATCCTTGCTCTATAGAGTATTCAATATGGATCCCAAAGCTTTGCATATCTTCTACGACAAGGCAGGACCTTTGATCGCTTTCAACCGATCCGGCAGCATCTTCTTCAATTTGAGGTTCCACCTTGCTTGGCATGGCGAAGAGATGAGACAGGGCAATATCGCAGGTGCTCTCATCTCTACCTACTTTTCAATGGCACACGAGGTAAGTGGGCGAAGTCTTCAACGTGGTCTGTCACTTACACTTTTGACCTAAAAATTTTCACCTTCGCACAGCTCGCACATAACCTAGTACTGCCCCACAACTCCGAACACTCCTTCTATACGTCACAGATTGCACAGACCTACTTCATCAGTATGGCTGCGCGAATAGCAGAAGCAGGAGCTAGTTCGTCGGAGTTATTGTAGCCAATATCATGTGTAAACCAGATATTCAGTCATGTAGCATGGTCAAATAATTCATCTTGCGTTTAGCCGACTTCGGATACATGACCGGGAAAGACATATGATTAAGATTGCATTGCTGAGTCGTTACGCGTTTGCACTATTTGGTGAACTATGCGTGCGACGTCAAATAGTGCGGGTATCAAAGGTAAATATGAAGCTATGGTGCTTTGCGGTAAGACTGCACGCTAGTGTCTCATCATCACAGTGCCGATACAGGGGAGCATCCGAGGTTGATGAGGCCCTTTTGATATCTATGCAAACAAGACTTGCCGTGAGAAAGTGTCTCAAGTGTTGATGCCGTGCACACTTACACTTCACTACAGAGGACAGGTGTGCTCTTGCATTGACTGCCAGCGCTGATACCTATGGGCTGTGCGACACAAAAAGTAAGTACAAGTACACTTAATTGGTTGACCGAGTACTTACAGTGCATCCAAGTCCAAGATTGCCGACTATGTTTGGCATAGCGAGGAGTCCGCCGAAGGCTTTGCTAGCTTCATTCTTCGAGAGGAGCTGCTTGCTGTGAGATGATATCGAAAGTCAAGTCAATTGACGATATACTTGAAGAGCGTGTGGTAAACTTTGTCAGCCAATGGACTTACCAGCACTGGATATCTTTGACACTAGCCGAGCCGTTTCTTTCCTTCAAGATGGGCTGGCCTATGACCGCGACGGCACCAAAGATGAGAGCGGTGATGAGTGTGAAGCGCATGTTGGACGTGGTGAATTGTATGACTGAGGTAAGGCAGAGTGAGGGTGTGAATAGTATGAATGTTCTGGCTGTCAGGGCGGAAGGGCTGTGAATGAAGAATGGAAGAGAGCAAGAAGGGCAGTTCAATTGGGCTTAAAATGTTCGACAGGAGGATCTGTTTAGAAAGCAACTTGTATTGTTTGTACATTCCAGGGCCAAGATTATTGGAATGGAAGATGCATCCAGCTTTGGCGTGTGTGAACGGAAGCCATGTTTGGCGGTAAGGGCCGAACGATACATTCCTGAAGTAGCTGTAGTGGAAAGAGATCAACCTTCGGCTACGAAGGTATCAATAGAGGCCCACCATTTTGTATGGATATGCATTTGCCAGACGATTGGCGGGGGCTCATACCAGTTAGATGATGGAATAGCATCAAGTGCAACAAAGCTTCAATTGTTTCGAAAAACCGTGCTTTGGTATATTGCAACACTTGCAGTCGACGAGCTGACACACAGAGAACGGGAAACGACGACAAAGCCTGTGCATGCGGGTATTGCGGGTGAGGGATACATCCAGAGAAATCAAGGCGGGTACTACTGGCTTCAGAGGGCAGAGTGAACATTAGCTTCTACGCTACCAATCGTTCAGGCGACCAAACCGTGAGGTGCGTGAACTTACTGATACAATGATTGGGCAAGCGGCAGCAAGGCTTGGCGACCTGACGCAGGGCACTCTATGCTGCTGGCTCGGAATCATCTAGCCACGATGCCTCCACAGTAGCTCGGACACGCTTGCAGTACTCTTTCAGGTTCTCGCGGTATAGATTGGCAGCTTCAGCGTTTGCAGGACTGAGGCAAAGAAGACTCGGTCAGCTCCTGGTCATCTGATTGCCTTCCGAGAGGTCTCATGCTGAGGTCACCATAGGCGTGACCACGCTTCAGATGATCGAACGCACCTGTTCGGATTGGGATCATGTAGGAGACTCTGTATACTTGTCAGGATAGCAGCGACATCGTACGTGGGCGACCATCGATTCTGTAGGATGTCTAAGCAGAGTTCGCCGTTTGCATAGACGTTGGGATGGAACATCTTGGAACTGCAAGCCGGCAATCCGGTCAACCACACACAATGAACATCATCAGTCAGCACAATCTGTTTGGATAGTTAGCAGATGGAGGTGCAAGTACTTACAGGAACTTGACCGTAGGAGGTCGATTGGGATACGTCTCTTCAAATGTGAGAACAAGTCGGAATGTACCATCTTCAAAGGGCGTTTCGGCTGCAGGCGTTATCACCGGGAGTGGAGGTAGCTCGAGTACATCAGCTACAGCACGGCCAGCAGATTTGCATCCAGACTCACGTGGACCAAAGATGACAGCATTCCACAGCAGAATGTTGTCAGGGCATGGCGCTCCGGACACACCGCTTGGTGGATCGCTGGACAGTGCTTTGAAGTCGCGGATAAGACGACGGCGAGCAGTGCCGGACTAGCAGAGCAGTAAGGTCAGCTGTGAAGCATACAACATGCAAAGTAAGGTCATTCTCACCATTCGAAAGGCAGCTTGTGCTATGTCTTCAATGGAGCAAGTTTGAGTGCAAGTGACAAGCAGACAGTCGCCACGCAAGACCAGCTCGCAGAGTGGCACGGAAGAATGAGTGTGCAGTTTACAAGTGAGCACTTGCAAAACCAGTACATGTCTGAATGTGCCAATTACAAAGAGTGTACATCTGGCTAGGCTACAGATACGGGAAGTCCTTGATTGTTGTCCTTATTGTCGAATCCCACAGCAGATTTGCCACCACTGCTAACCAGTATCCTTCGATTTCACTTTACTTTCAACTGGTTTACTGCCCAAAGTGCGAATCCAAATCATCCATTGTTACATTACTGACAGAGTACTCTCCTCTCAATGAAGGGTTTCTCAAATGGCCTCGCATCGAGTCGGCTCTCGTGTGCGGATGTTGCGCATTCCTCGTTGGTTTCGACACAACACTGGTGAAGGTAGGTGCTGAAAGATCTGGTCGAGGTGTGATGGCAGGCACAGGTGCCATTGGATACTGTCTCGAGGCCATTTGTGTTGCGTCGTATTGTGGACCTAGTGATGTTTGGTACCCCATCAGCGTGGTACCATCTCTGTATTCCGCATTGATCGTATATGTGTTTGCGGCAATAGGATGAGCATGTGTCACATGTACGGTATTCGACGAATCCATTGGCGCCCAAGATGCTTGCTGTGCTTGCAGAGCAGCCGACGCGGATTCGACCGTTGCTTTAGACGAGCTATCATTACCGTGTGATAGACTTGCGAATTGACCGTTGTTCGGCACGACGGGCGATGCTAGGTATGAGTACATGCTATGATTCGCATGGTGTAGAGATGGAGACGCGGAAGTTTGTGCATTGCTAGTGTCTGCCCTGGGATTGTGAGCATGCGGCTGAAGGTGATGATGGTAGCCTTCTTGAGGTAATTGACTGTATTCTTGCCTTGGAAAGCTCAGACCGGTAGCTCCATCATACCCAGAGTACAACGTCGGTGTATAGCCCAGATAATGGGTTGCAGGTGCTTTTGCTGTCTCTGCTATTGGAGTCGTTTCATCCATTGCGTCTGCAAAAGGCCTTCGTGGCGGTGGCGCATCGTGAGAAGCTGTGCCTGGCTGAGGATGAGATAACAATTGCTGAAATGGCAAAGTAGATGGCGACTCTTCGTCGAGTAAGGGCAAGAGAGCTCTAGACCCCCTACTCTTTCCTCCTCCTCCTGATATACCGCCTCCATTGCCTGTTATTGTAGCTGATTGTCTTGATCTCCGCTGGTCAGCCTGACCTCTGAAGCGGGACGAGTACAGATGCTCCACCTCGTCGATGTTCTGCTGTATCCAGCCTTGATTCACTTTGAGATTTGCGTATGATAGTCGTGCCATCAGCACTTGTGCGAGCTGTTCGGTCGCAACGCAACCCCACAGTAAGGTTATCGTCGATTTCCAGACGAATGACACAGACCATTTAGATTAGCGTTCGTCTTTGTACCGTTGAGGCAGCAGGCTGCTGTAGCCCCGGTACTACGGTAGCACTGTAGTAACAGTACTCACCCTTGATGTCTTTACTACTGCTTCATCCTTGGCGAATTGCGAGCCTTTCTGCCGTCCAATTCTAGCTTTCTTGCCCGTGCTCGCTGCGCTGGCACTTCGAGCTCTACGCCTTGTCGAGGTACCATTCAGTAGATCCGTCGGCACAGCAGCCGCCGTCGCTGCAGCTGCCATATCCTCTGAGCGCGATGGATTACAGCGAGGTCTTCCGGGTCGCCCGTCACGATGACCGCGTCATTCACTACTGCTGGCGTTCTTAGCGGTCCTGTCGGAAAAAGAGAGAACAACAGGCGAGAAGCTCGGCCGCGAAGACGGCAACCATTACAAGCTCGTTTCAATGACGCTAGAAGCTCAAGACAGGCCATCAGTATTGCATCAAGAAGTGAAATAGCAACACAGGGGACGCTCCCTGCAAGAGCAGAGGTTACCAGATGTCCCAAAGCAATGCTCTTCGGCCACAATCCTGCCTTTTCTCTTGCTCTGCAGCAATGTCAGCGTTCGGCATGTACACAGGCGAGAGACATTAACAGGAGCAAGCTGCTTACTTCGCCAAACAGTCAACATGTTCGGAGAAGGTGGCTCAAGCTGCATATACCTTATCTCGGACGTACGCCTCCATCGAAGAATACCAGAAGCGTGGTTCCATCTATCATAGGCTTGGCCATCAAATTATCAAGGCCTGGACGACCTTTTTTTTCTTTTCTCTTTTCCTGAACGGATGAATAAGAGATTGCAGACAAGCCGAAGCCAACAGTAAGCGCATCTATGATACGATTGTCCAAGCAATCATACTCAGCAGACAGCAGAAGACACCAACTACTGAGTCTCAACACAAGCATCATATTCCGTCGGCGTTAAGGTTGTGGCGCGGTGTCTTTCGTCCCTTGTGCCTGCAGCCTCGGTTCGGTTTCTAAGGATATCTTGACAGCGACGGTTGCGCGGTACCTACAACGCTTCACTGCACACCTTTAATGAGACAACGGAGACCTTGGAAAAGTGTCCACATGACACAGTCCGGTTCAGCGAATATAGTCGCAGCTCTCCAAGGCGCTCGGGGCATTTTCCCGAGTGTGTACTGCCAGGGTATATAGTATGTACACGGTCCAGGCGGTACCGCCCATACTTTCGACTACCATACCTCGCTGCAAAGGCCAAACACCTCAATACTCGAAATTCCAGTCCTACAATGCAATGTCGGAAGTCCAACAGTGATAACCGTAAATTGTGAAGGGTACTGCAGCGAAGCCTAAGGCTTGCGAGGTTGCTTCCTGAAGGGAGTGGCGTCATTGAAAGCAGTTCGCAAGCTTTCTATGCAGTAATGATCAAGCAGAATCAGATGTCAAGGTAGGTAACGATAATGCGGTACCGTACTCCATCAGCTGCTTCATGAACTGCCCTGCTTCCAGAAGATCTGCTATCAGCTGCCGTATGGCTCATCTGATTTCGGCACAAGCGGCGGAGTAAGACGACAAGGGCGAGGTTCTGCGCATGTCCTGCTTCCTCTGATACGCGCTCGATATGGCTGTGCATGCATGGATAACCCGCTCTAACCGACTCAAGACTCGATCAAGGGTTGCTGTAATTTTGGAATTTCCACTCGCTTACCATTCCTGATTATTTTGACACGCAGTCAAATCAATGGTAATTATCTAATCAGGCATATGTGACCCAATACATACGGTTTGCTAACCTGGAAAATAACAAAGCGAATGCTATGACCATTTGATAGACATCAAAAGTCAGCTTTAATTCTCACTGTGCGGTTTTCAGGCAGATATAGTCACAAACGCAAGAATACCAAACCTTGAGAAAAGGGCTCGACAAGGAGATTGGGGGTGAAATGAAGGCCACGTGCCCGAGGTGAAACAAGGTTGGGCACACAAGTCTCGGTGACGAAGCGTGTCAAGGGAGTATGGATGTCCAACTGACAGGCGCCTAAAAGCGGATTCAATGCTGCTTCGTTTCAGTATGGGGTCAGTCACAATTTCAGGCGACGTTTCTTTGTCCGGTATCAAGGAGATCGGCATACATGTCAAGAGACCGAGAGTGCAAGGACAAGCCTTGCGTTTCACGCCGAAAAGACAGAACGACCTGCAGGCTATGATTTTTGTCAGCGATAATAATGATAATGGTAATTAGGGTGCGATGTCGACATATTCGGGCGCTGCTGTCAAAACCAGAAAGGTTTTTGCCACTCCCCACTCAATCGGTTCGATAATTATACAATATTCGGCGGGGTAAGTTATGCGAGGGACAGAACCCATCACACTGCAGGATTATTTGCCCGACCTCATGTAGGAATGAAGTCTCATCAAATTAGGTCCTGCTACGCGCAAATCCGAGCTAACTCTGCCTTTTCTTAGGTCTGCCGAGCCAAAGCTCACCTCTCAGCTTCACACGGCAGACGACAAATTTGAATCAACTTTCGCTCGCAAAATAAAACACCATCATTACCTAGCTTCCGACCAGCCCGGTCTTCCAAGCCCTTGCCTCATAGTCTGACCTGTCAAACGGCAGGTAAGGAAGAGGCCGAGATTAGCCACAAGCAACACCTTCTACCACATATAACACCACCAAAGTACATAATCCCTTGGTCGAAAGGACCCTCGCGTGTCGGCGGTGGTCTTCGGACATAGGGAAGGAAGAAGGCCTGCTTCCACAGAGCGCGGTTGGCTTAATCAAAACTTACCAAGCACGGCGTCCATATTGTGGCAAGCTTCAAGACCAGCACCAATATACGACGACCATCATAGTCCCACTCCTTCCACCTAGCACGGCACCTCCCTCTCTTCAACTCATCTGAATATACCTCGTGAGCCCATTCACGAGAGCTTATATTCTTCTGGATCTCGGTTGAGCTTAATCCACACTACATTAGCGCAACTGTTGCGATATAAACACCCGCGAGCACAAGCAAGCAAGTCTCAAGTGCTGCGCAGATCCTTCCAAACCGGCACAGTCCACTTTAAGCTCCGACAATCATCTATATACCTGCTACAGGGCTCAGCGTATCGGCAGCTGTGTGAGAGGGTAATAGGCTTTGAAGGTGGGAAAGATAGGCTTTCAAGGCTACAGATTATGGTGAGTGCAGGCTCAGCTCTGCGGCTTTCGCGGAATAAGCACTGGATGCCAAGTCACTGACGATGCCATTGCCAACAATCTCAGATCCTTAAAGACGGTACTAAACATGCATGCAGGTCCTGCATTACTGGGCACCGCAGCAGCAAATGCGTCCATCACGACCGCGAGCTCTTTCCGATCGCTAAGAAAGGTCGACCCAGCACACAGTGCAAGGCGTGCAAGCAGCGGGGCACACCAGGTGGAAAATGCGAATGCCAGTTGAAGCGCAAGCCGAAAAGCAAAGCAGACGAGCTTGCAGGCGATGGCTTCGGTCAGAGTTCCGGGTATGCGCCAGAAGGTTCAAACTCGAGAAAAGACAGTGGTGGCTCTCAGATATCCAATTACCCTACACCTGAAGATGGATCATACTCGCGAACGATGTCCTTCCCATCAGGTTAGTCTCGTCTCTAATCAACTCCATCTGTTGTCACGAGCATCTCCGAACTGACGCTGGATTCCTGTACACTTTTTTCTGCAGCTCTTGATGGCACATCTACCAGAGCTACAAACTCGTCAGCATCGTCTCCCTCGTACACGCAACAGTCTTTTGCTATACATCACGCTCCCTTGGACTCGCACGCCGTTGTTGCAGCTGGACTGCCATTCCCTCAGCCAGACACTCACTTTGCATATGGCATTCATCATGACACACACGGTCATAGTCAAGCTGGACTACCTGAGCTGCCGCCTCCACGATCGAATCCACCAGCGGGACGGTCAAGGCCTACCACAGCTGGCGAGGAAGACGTCCCATGGTGGCTGTACAGAGCAGGCTACTCTCCCAACTCTGGCATTCCTTATGAGCCTCCTGGAGATGGTTCAGCGCCTGCTAACGGACCAGCCGGGATATACCCTGATTACGGTCACTATCTCGCTCAGCCCTCGCCGTACAATCTCGGAACACCGGGTGCTCCTCCTCAAGCATCTCCAGCATTTGTGTGGCACAACAATGCCACTTCGTATCGTGACTATATGGCGAATCAGCAGGTCGGCAACTACCAATCTTCCTCCTCGCAAACAGCACCCGTATACCATCATCATCATCCTCGTGCAGCAGAGCAGCACAACCAGCATCCTAGCCTGTCTCACCACCACAGTTTGCCTTATCTATCTGCACACACATCTACTGTAGGTGAAAGCACTGCGCCGCATTCGGCGCCAGCACCACTTTCTTCAATTCCTCAGCAACACTTCTCACAACGCCAGAGGACCCTGCACGATCCGTCTTGGGCATCTATGAGCATGGAGTCGTCAAACAGTGGGCACTATGTAGTGTCCTCCACCGGTCATGATCGACGGCCCAGTGACCACCTCCAGCATGGACACCCGACAACGAACAAAAGTCGAGCAGAAGAAGTTCCAGCTCTAGCTTACGACAGCGGTGCGTCCCCTCTAGCCTCTACGGAAAGTCTTCTGAGCATGAACAACTCAAGCATGCCGTTTCATCTAGGTTATATGCCGCCTACTCCATACAAGACCGATCATCAATACGCTAGCCGACCGAAGAGTCAGTCAAACATGCAGTCGCCAGAAGCGGCCTTGCACGAGCGACGATCCACTAGCTTTGACCAAGTAGCCAGCAGAGCTTCACCAATCAACCTGAAATTGCCGGAAGACCGAAAGAAACGAAAACTTGAATTAGACATCTAGAATCTGCTTCATTCATCAGCTTTACCAAATCTAAGCAATTTTTGCAGTTCGACGCATCCGCAAAATCTCTCGCTCTTTAACATATGTAGCTCTAGAACGATTTGTTCTGCAGCCTTGCTTTCTTTTTAGTTCTTTTCTTCATTCATTCGTTATCAGTACTCATAGGGCACATTGATTAGCATAACATTCATAAGGGCTGCATTTTCATCAATCAGCATAAGGGTTTCAGTGCAATCTACATTTACATTGCTATACTACGTCTGCGGACTTCCTTTGAAAGGGCAATTGTTCAACCAAGTCAAGTAGACGTCCATTGATCGCAAAGTCCACTGATGTAGCGTGTCCTCAGAGTCAGAGACTTAATGGCGTGATACTATACAAATACCACTGAAGGCATACGAACGAGTGCTTGACTAGTCTACAGAATGTCTACGAGGGTTCGTTGCTATCTAATCGTTAACCTGTATAGTCCGCTTTCGTAGGATCTTCCTCTGTTCTCTCGAGGAGGCGGGAGTACTCGAGGAACAGACGGAATAAATATGCTAGAATCAACGAGAAAAGCATCGGATAATCAGCCGTCAATCGGGAAGTCATAGTCCCATCTTTAGTAAACTCACATTGCATATCGACTTCTCTCCAATGATACTTAGCCCACTCTTGTCCTTGCTTTGCTATTTTTCTGCCAAGCTGGTCATGCCCGTTTCGTCCATCCGGACCTCCGATGAAGAAGGCAAGTATGTCGTAAAGATCAGTGTAGTCTACTTTGACGGGAATATAGCTGAAAGAAAGAATTATTAGCTCTACTTTTCTCTGGTAGTCGCTAAGGGGCTATGCTTACTGCACCCAAGGCATAATTCGCTGCTGATACCATTCGGGCATGACCTGGAAAAAGTCAAGTTTCGGCTTAGCGAGTAGATCCGCTCTTATGAAGCGACAGCACTCCTCACGGTACTCTTCAAGATTGCTGAATTGGACATCAACAATCGGTGGAATCGTCCAGACCAACCGTTGCCATCTGTCATGTGCGAGGCTTAGTTTCGACAGAGTTATGGCATGTAGTGCTACCAGAGCTCACCCATATCGAAGATATACTTGTATTGGTTTGCTTCGTCTTGATCCATTCCTTTCTCAAAATTGAAAACCCTCGCCATGGCAGCGCAAGTTCCGTCGTCCTCCTGGAACAACCAAAGGAGATCAGCCCTAGCCGAATGAACTGTGCGATAGCTTCTACTTGTCGACTTACGTTGCACTGAGCAGGGCGTCCGGTGAATGCAACGTCTAAATAGCGCTTATTCAGATCCGACACTGGCTCTTCGGTAGCGCGAAGTATGCCATCTTTGTCAGACCAATGTATAGTCGCATATCCGTCATGCTCGTTGGCCACTAGAGCGAGCGCAAGAAAGTCAGCATCAATCCACTATAGTCAGACGTTGATGGAAGTGGGGAAAACGAACTGAGTACGAGACGACTTCGTTGGGAGCTTCTCCAGTGGGAGTCACGATTGAAAGCGGCACCAGTGGTCGAACCTCGCCATAGAAGCTTGTTATGCGGTTTATCGTCCCATTTTGGATCTGGACCAACTGAAAGGTGATATTGTTCAAGCGGAGTGACTAGGATATCGGAGTGGACTGATGTCTTAGCCCAGGTAAACAGAGGATACAGCAGAGAAGGTAGTGGCCCAGTCCTATATGTAAAAGTTCGGGTGTGAGCGTGACCCAAACTCTTCTTCGACCGTCCGCATGAGGGAAGCGCTTACCAGAGGAAGAAGCCGTGCTGCGTAGCTACGTCTGGGTGCTTGCAGACATCGCAGGACTCTTCGACTTCAGAGATAAATGAGCTATGCAAACACAACACACAAGTCAGCACTTTACGATCTTCTGCGAGAGACCGCCAGTGATGCTCAGATGGTATGAACGAATTCCTCACTGTGTCGAAGGCTTAGGTAATCCAATGCCATATAGCGACTTTCTCCAGTTTGAGCCAGGTGGACACGCTCCAGACCATCCATGATGCTCAGCTTGATCTCCAGTCTCTTCGGCTTCCGCTTCTGTGAAGTATTTCCCTTCTCTGGCGTATTCGATGTATTTCTGCTTCTTTTCGCCAGCGAGGAAGATCCCAGGTCCGTCGTGACCTGTAAATGTAGCCCTATGAAGGGAAAACAGCACCAGACCGTTCCATCAGTTCTGTCAACCCACAGCCAAGCATTGGGCAGATACGTCAAGACAGATGAAGCCATAGCTTACTGCATGTTAGGTAAATACTTGGCTATACCCTCCAACAATGCTCTAGTCTCTTCAGCTCTACCAGATTGAGCTAAAGGACCAGTCATATCCAATCTACCAGTTCTGACATTCATGGTGAAAGACTGTGCCGAAAGAGGGAAATTTGGATCGTGAGCTAGCTGATATGCTCTTGCTCCTAAAAGGCGAGGTGGTAAAGCGAAGAAAGGTTCGATGTCTCTCATTATCGCATCGTATTCGTCCACTAGCTGAATGTTGTTCTCTGTCGCAAACTTCCACCTGCAAGAACAATTTCACACAGGATCGAAATGCTCATTAGAGTGGTTGTATCACACGCCGGTGTACTGCTGAGTCACTACTTAGGCTTACCAGGCATCGAAACCTTTAGGCGGAGACCGCTTATATCGACGTTTGTACTCGGCAACGGCTTCCTCCAGAGTTGAGCTCTGTCTATTCAACAAGTCCTCCCAGTCTTGCTCAGCTGATATGTGGAGGTTTGTGAAGAGATGAACAACAACAACAGATGTCAGTTCTCGACACTGCTTTCATGCAAGCTATCCTTGATCGTCTAGTTACGCGGACTCACCCTTCTCAATCAAGTGAAGAATAGGATGCCTCTGAGGCGGCAATGTGGAATAAGCGACTTCGACACCTTCCGTGACGTGTTCAGGTGATGCAGGAGGAAAGTATAGCAATCCATCTTTTTCCGTGAAATGTTCTACTGGTTCGACAGGTATAGTCGGTCTAGGTGAGGGATAAATGAATTTCTGAGCCCATTCTTTTCCTTGCTGATAGCTTATCAGCCTATTCTGGAATGAGCTTTGACTATTGCTGCTACCGTCTGAACTACTTGGTATTGACGTGCTGTCGTTGGGATCTAATCGCTGTAAGGGAGCCAACAAGTATCCGAGCAGGAAGAACGGCAGAATAGCGATCAAGGGTATTTTCGTCCTGAAAAGACTGGGAATCCTCAAATGAAGAGGTATTCTATGTGTTGCTATTGCAGATGGTCCATTGCTAGGGTACTTGGGATAGTTCTTCTCTGGAAGAGGTGATGGTAAGGGTGATATAGCTTGACCATTCGCTCCGATCACAGGATTGTTCGCGCGCGACGCTCTTCGCGATACGGTAGTCCTCCCCGCGAGGATATTAGGATTGAGAGTACTCATGATGACAAGGAAGCAGCTTGACGTTACGAGAATGCCTTCTCTAGAAATATAATGTTTGTATTCTATGCTTGGTGCTGCTGCGGGGGCCGGAAGATTGGAATGCAGTGAGTGGCCTTTCTCCCTCCCCGATTGACAGCTCTGTGACAAGCTTCGAAGAAAGTCGCCAGCAAAAGGCGGAAGCTATCAAGTTGATGTGTAGAGATAGCAAGTCATAGAACGGTGTCTGATGCTGCACTTCTTGAAATGAGTGTAGTTCTAGGAATGTCAAGCAGGAATGGCGACTTGAAGGTATCGCTGCAAGCTTTGACCCTGCACTACTTAAGACAATAAAATTGCAGGCAAGGCCAATTATGCACATCACTACGGTACCCTTCACGCGCTCTGTCAGGTAGTTTGATGCCGGTGATGCACTTCCCCAGCCCGCCGCCGTTTGCGTGTGTTGCAATATTGCCTCCGACGACCGTACCGATCGGTTCATTCTTTGCCTTTTGGAGAAGGGCAAATCAGTAATGAATGAATGAAAAGGGCAGGCAAGGCAAGGGTAGGCTTTCATGCAGGATGACAGCATGAGACACATCTGCGATGGTTCAGAACATTGCAAAAGCTCCAATGCAAAGCGTATATACACAGCACAAAGGGAAAACTGCTTAGGTTCTCAGCAGCAGCGGTGGCGTATCTCGGCTTTCTATTCTAAATGAGCTGTCACTGTGTAATTATGAGTTGAAATGACACATTTCAGACTCGAATAACCAACACGAGGTATCTTTCTCTGGTAACGGTTGGCTTGTATCTACTCAGTGTGCTTGCTTCCATAAATGACCATCAGTTCACATCATGTCTACGCCAGCAGAGCCAGGCTGAGCGCGTCTATCACTGGCGCGTCTGTATAACAAGAAACCAGGTGCCTGAAGGAGTAGTTGACACTGGATATCCTTGGAATGAATACTCCCATTAACTGATATGCATGCCTGCCAGTCTGCCAACTTCATCCTTCAGACCTTTGCAATCTCCAATAACCAGATCATCCTCATCACCGTGATCAATAGATAGACAGTACAGTGACAGGCCAGGATCCTTCTGCTTTCAATCAAAGTCGAGACGGGGCACAGCGGAATGGACTACAAGGCGATAGAGAAGCCTCCGACTCCTCCAGATACTCCTAGCTACCTTGAAGAGGATAGAACACTGGTGGATAGCATCCTGGTCGAAGGTAGTGTTTCAGAGTCACCTTCAGCCAGCACGAGCAGCAGTGCAAGCAATTCGCCCTATCTCAACGGTAACGGCCACGGCAATGGCAATGGAGGACATCATGCATCGCTGATAGGCGACGACGAGAAGCAGCAAGGTAGTCCAGCTTTGCTGAGCGTCTTCTCCGACGGCGACAAGAAGCGAAGCATTCGACCATCGTCGGCTAGAGGATTGACTGTCGATTCCTCAAAGAAGCTACCACCACCCTCCTCACCGTCACAAGCATACCCAGTCCCAGAGACGCTCCAAGATCAACTACACTATACAAGTAGAGCACTAGCTCAACGCGCCAGGCTTTTCCTCGGTTTGGCGAGCCAGACCGTGATCAACGTTCTTCCCTCAACTCCGACAACAGCGCGTCCTCCATCACCTTCAACATCGCAATTGGGCTATTCCACAGCATCTACATCACGCCATTCTCCATCTAGATCACCGTCTCCTTCACCTATCCTTCATCCCAGTACATCACCTCGTACATCCCCATCGCTTTCATCCACATCAAGGCTCTTAACAGGCGGCGGCAGCTCATCCTCATCATCTTCGCGGAATAATGGGAAAGCTAGAGACAGAGCAGAGAACAATGAAGCTCCACCACCAGCATGGCATGCACTCGCCCAGGTACTTCAACAAATATTGCCAGGTCCAAGTACTGGTCCTAAAAGAATACGAACGAGAACGCGTCGCTATCTGATATTTTTAGCGTGTCTATCTTTACTATGCTATGTATTCTCAAACACATTGCAAGAAGCTTACTATTCTGCCGCTATAGTACGGCAACAACATGACTTTGAGATGTCGGAAAAGGAAAGATTGGGTCCTCATTTGACGGAATTTAAGAAACATCCCATTGAAGAACTCATGGAGAATGCTAAAAAAGAATGGGAGGAGAAAGTTGCAAGACAGAGTAAAACGGCTGAAGAAGCTATTGAAGAATATAAGAGAAGATATAAACGTGATCCGCCGTATGGCTTTACGGAATGGTTCGCGTACGCGAAATGTGAGTTGCAACCTTCGTTTTACACTGACTGAGTATAGCCGACGCTGATTGAACTACTTTTGTTGCTCGTTCTCTTCTTCAGCCGTGGGAAGTGTACTTATTGACGAATACGACTCACTCATGGCATCCCTCGAGCCTTTTTGGGCGATAGAAGCCGCCGAGATTCGCCGGCGAACATTCCAAATAGGCATGCAACCCTCGTTCGCGCTAGTGCATGTAGAAGAAGGACAAGGCAAAGACGGAGGCGGCACGTTCTGGGATGCAAACGAAGATGAGGAACTCATTAAGTATTATGGTGTTGAGAGAGCAAGAGGATTCGAACGTATGGTCAGACCGTTTGTTGGTAGACCGGGAATTGTCAATATGGTCTTTGCTATCAATGAATTGGCGGAGCCGAGAGTGCTTGTTCCGTGGGAGGAGAAGCAGATCATCGAGCAAGCGATAAAGGAGAATACTAGTGAGTTCAGTATATGCCCTTCGCCCTGTGAAGGTATTGAGTCCCGTGCGAGAGTGTCTACTGACTGTGGACCTACTTATCCTTTGCCAGCTGTCAACCTGCGTCAACTGAATACAATACCCAGCAAGAACAAGCGCTTCTTTCCTGATCCAGTATGGAAAGGTGACGGTACGACCTGGGATGTCTTCATCCGGACATGCCCTCCAAATTCAGCTGTCCGCAAGCAACTCACGAGCATGACGAATCAAGTGGTACATCTTGCAGATGTGCTACATGTAGCTTATAATAACACCAGTACAGGAGGAAAGAGCAAGAGAAGAGGAAAGAAGATCGCCGATACAGTCAGTGAAAGCGATCAGCTGGAAGTGCAAGTCAATCCGAAAACACCGTCGAAACGTAGAAGGTCTGTATATGAGGCTCAAAACGGCCGCATGCCATCACCTGCCGCGGTACATGATGGAGAAGCTGGGATTGCACATTCGGATAGTCAGTTCCGAAGACCCGGACAAGACGGTATACCGACACGGGATGTCCATTTGAACAATCAAGACTTTCACTTCTTGAGCAATATGACTTCACTCTCTCACGATAAATTATGTAACGACTCCCAAACTCACGATATGCAAGGTCAATTCTGCTCCGACTTTCGCTCACTGGATTCGCTATACCCGGTCTTTTCACCTTCGACCATGCCTGGATTTGCCGATGTAGTCATACCCAGCCGTGAGTCGAAATCCGTATGCCTCTGACATCTGGTATCACTCTACTGACACATATGCATATCTTATTCCTGATCAGACTACTACGCCGCAACTGGGCCAAAATACCACCTCGAAGCGCACCGCAAGAAAGTCAAGAAAGCTGTAAAAGATCCCAAGACTGGCAAATGGGGCCAAATTATGGTCTTGGAAGAGTTCCCAGCTTGGCACGAAAGGCGTAATAAGATCTTCTGGAGGGGCTCTACAACTGGAGGCGGCAATAACCCGGCCGGTCGACAGCTGAACTACCAGAGACACCGCTTCATCCGCATGACATCGGACAACTCGACTGATCTGAGAGGCATAGTACTTCCGCCACACAACGGAACGAACGATATGTCTTATATCGAATTACCTAAGAAGGGAGTGAATGAAGAAACTATCGATGCCGCCTTTACTTCACTTGATGGTTGCGGCCACGAGAAAGTCTGCGATGCCGTACGCGAAGGCGGCTACAGAATTGGCAGCAAGGTTCCACTTATCGACGTCACGAAGTACAAGATGTTGATCGATATTGACGGTGCGTACTCTCCCTTGCTACGTTGTATACACAATCGTGCTCATCCAAGCTCTACTTTCCAGGTATGGCTTACTCTGCTCGGCTTATGGCTTTGTTCGAGAGTGGAGCTGCAGTCCTCAAGTCGACCATCTATACGGAATACTACTCAGATCAGATACAGCGTATGTTCGAATTCCTATCGTGTGAGACCATAGAACATACCACTGACGTCCTTTGTCACCTTCCAGCATGGTACCACTTCATCCCGATATCAGCAATGTATTCGGAACTCTACAACGTTTACAGCTATTTCCTCGGATCACCTGCAATCGAAGCACCACCAGAAACCCTGACAGATAGCAACGGCAAAGTGATACCCAACAAGCAAAAGCAAGAAGTACGCTACGAACCACACCCGCATATTGCTGCGCCCGATAACGAAGGTGCACACGAGGCGGAACTACAGGCAATGGGCGAAAGAGGACAAGATTGGCAAATGAACTTTGGTAAAACAAGAGATATGGAAGTTTACGTTTATAGACTGGCTCTGGAGTGGGGTCGACTCTGGCAAAAGGATGGACCAGTTGGGACATTCTAGGTGGAGAAAGCATCCGAAGGTCGGTCCGAAGTAGTGTAGAGGACAGGAGGCCTCTAGCAGTTCAAGCAGTTTGATTTCACGATTGTGTCACGAGATCGTCCGCAAGTCGGATACAGTTGCAAGCAAATAGAGTGTACAGTGCATGTTTCTGTACATGTCCGTTATCCTGAATTAGTCGAGCACAGGCTGCACACGTTGTCGTTTGCAAGTGCGGCTCTGGCAGTAAAAGTGTAAAATATCTGCAAATCATCTCGTTATAGACCTGCAATGCATGCTTCCAAGTCCATGTCCTTAAAAGACCTGAATGGGGACGCGATGCTACTCGAGAGTGATAGCTTGATTGCTGAACTGATTGAATAGATGGCGCCATAGAGGCTAACAACGGAGGAATACCGAGTGAAACTAGTGATGTGCGACTGCGAACTTCTGCGATTATGTGAGAACAGCCCAATAAAGAATCTAAGTGTGAGAAGAAGGTCAAGCACTGACTCGGCGTCCGCCAAAGTCCTGGCAAAGTCAGATGTAGAAAAGGAAACATTCGTCTAAGCTGCGCGTATGGAGGCGACAGCGTGTTCCAAAGCTCTAGTTGATGGTGCTGTATAGCTCGTCATGCTGACGAGCATGGGACAAAACGGCTATGTCGCTTTTTAGAGTCTGCGCTCGACGTTCTGCGACAGGTGAGGGTCAAAGTCAGCGTCTTGCATCCTTGTCGATATGATGTAGAAATGCATTCATGCCTCACCTTTCGTCCGTTGACCCAATCAGGCTCGTTGAGAGTAAGCTCAGGAGCGCCGAAGAGGAGGCAGTCGACAGCCTCGACACCGATCATGAAGGAGTGATCCTGGTTGGCAACTTCGTACTTGTAAGATCCGAATCGGCCTCTTGACCAGATACCAAAGTCATCCTTTAGCTTGGGTAGGAGCTGCTTAAGCTGGCCATCACGCTCAAGGGAAGGTGTGGGGTATCCGTGGTAGAACTTTCTATGGTAGAGGGAGACAATCTCATCTTCCGGCTTGCACATCGTGGTATTGATGAGACCTTGGATGCAGTCGGCGATGAGGTTCTCTTCATCGACTGGCTTCTTGTATGATTGGGAGACTTCGAGCATGATACTCCAGTATGGACCCTCTCGCTCGGTCTGGCAGTCGACATCCTTGGACAGTGATGGATCGGCAGTTTGTAAAGTGCGGAGCTTGACATCCTTTTGGGGACAATTGTAGGGAGAGTAATTGGAGAAGATGGTAGCTCTGTAGAATGGAGAGTCGGGCTCTGGGAAGTATAGCCAGCCTGGTAAATAACCAATCTCGTGAGCCCACGCACCGCAAAAGCAGAGAGAAGGACAAAGCGCAGTCGCTTACACTTGTCACCAATTCTGTCTGGCAAGACACCGCGGATACCAACACCAATAACATGAGTAGAAGAGAAGATAAGTTCTTTACCAACTTTCTTAGTCTGTTCATCAGCCTCATCGATGATTTGGGTAATTTCATCCAAAGGCATAGTTGAGATCATGGAGTTGTACTTGATCGAAGTACCATCTGACAAGTGAGCAACCTTGTTCTTTCCTTCAATGCGGGTGACTTTGGTCTTGTATTGGAATCGCTCAGATGGGAGTGTCTTGGCGACTGCTTTCCAGATACCACCGGTACCGTCTCGCGCGGGGAAGCGGAAAGTGGCGTTGGGGCCCCTGCGTGACAGCGTAAAAGGTTAAATCTCATCAGCGATTGCACATCAGTGATACATCCAAACCCGAAAAGAACCTCACCAGTTTCCGGCTACCTTCTTCTCAAGGACATTCTTGACGACCATCTTGAGCGAAGGAGCAGCAACACGCTCTCCAAGCCATTCGCATTGCATCTGTGTACAGGCGAAGCAGGACAAGAGCGGAAAAGCAGTTTCAGTCTTCGTGCTCAAAGATAGCGAGCAATGCAAAGAACAAGTCTTTACTCACGTCAGAGACAGGTACAGCCCAAACCTTGAAGTTGTAAGGTCTCATGAAGAGATCAGCTAGACCTTGACCCATCATTCGCATGATCCACTCGTCGAAGTTCTTAGGCTTATCCTTGGAGTGAGCGCGGACTAGATCCATCAAACGAAACAGTCAGCTATTGCTCACTGCCCAGTATCACAGAGATTGAAGTGTAGCAAACTCACGTTCAGCGGCGTCGATCATGCCCTCAATGCACATTGCCTGTTCAGCGACTGGCAACATGGAGATGTTGTTCTGTATGTCGAAAATGGAATCAGCGTGCGCTAGAGAGACTTGTTCCTTTTCAGAAGTGACCTACCTGGTAAGGGTATGGGACCCAGACACCCTTTGAGCGAACATACGAAACACGCTGGTGCTCGTACCAGTCATCAGGCTTGGGTAGGGCTTGGTTGATGCAGTCCTGTGGGTATCCAAGGGAGCGCATCAGCATGAGGTGGCCTAACTTAACTAGCGATACTTCTTTATCGTCATTCGCAACTCACATCGAAGTACAAATAATGTGAGAAAATAACGTGACCACCGACCTGGATTATGCAAGTATAGGATTTAGCGAGTGTATTGCAGGTGCTGAGAAATATAGCAAAGTTTCGCATACATCACTGCAAGATGAGAGGTGGACCAAATAGAAACAGAAATTTCAGCCCGAAGTGTTCTTGGAGGATAAGGGTGCCCATAGCTTGAGCAATGATAAAGATAGATAGACTCACAAGAGGAAGCCTTCTTTCGTGGTGTCAGTGGAGGCTAGACCACCAGCATCTTCAAATGCATCCACGATGAGGTGGTTGGTGTTCTTGAGCTGGTCGAGTCGCTTTGCAGCTCCGAGTCCACTGTCGTCCAGTATCATGGTTGAAAGCGTGGCGCGTTGGGCGATTGTCATGGGATGTAGCGGCGATAGAAGCGAAGAGCGAGAGGAAAGCATGGAGCATGAGCAGTGAGTCAGTTAAGAGCGCAAGGTGAAGGTATGCGCGTGCTCGCGTAGGGCATGGCTGAGATGCAGTTGCTTCTCCATCCATGTACACAGGCACGACGCGCTTGCAAGCTCAAAGCAAGGCAAACGAATAGACCCACGTAGGACCAGCACCGATGATCAGGATATCGACTGATTTCTGGGACATGGTTGCTTATGGCGTGCGTCTTCTGTTATAAAGGATTGTGGTGTTCAAGTTGCGAAGAGAAATCCGATGCGATGGGGCGATAGGGAGAGAAAGAGAGCGAGAAGAAACGTGCAGCTCTGTGTGGGCGGCACTTTGCTTCCTTGAATCGATGTCGATGGAGGCTGGGACAAGTGTGGATCAGTATGCAAGCAAGCAACTCGAGTTCATTAGGCTTCAAAATCATCCACTCACTCAAACCATCCTTACTCCATTTGCCTGCATCAATCGCCCGCCTGCCTGCCTGCCTATCATCGCCACCTGCCTGATTCGGACATTTTCCCAAGTTCGCTGGCAATCCGCGCAAAAAAAGCTGCTAATTCCCAGTTAAGGTCTTTCTTACTACCGCAAGGTATATCCAGAAGCTGGAACTCAGACCTGTCAAGCGCGGTGCGGTATGCGATGCTTCTTTAGTAACACCCGTCGATCTGGCTGGCTGAACGACGGTCTTCATGCAACAAAGCTTTATCAGTGCAAGCCGAAGTCTTAATAGTACCGTGCAACGTCGTGTAGAAACAATAATGAGAGCATAGACTGCAAAGGCGACCAGCATCAACACAATAGCCAGACTTCTCATTGCAATGTCACGTCTAATGATGCTACAATTTACAGATGCCCTGTTAAAGACGAGGCCAGTACGTGCACAAACTAAAAGTCGGACTTCCGCACACCGAATGACAATCTGAGCTTTCAGATTCTCCGGATGATGCTAGCTGCCAAGGTCGACGGTCTTCGTCTCAACAACCTTAGTGATCAAGGTCTTAGTTTCCTTCTTGCCTTCAATGACCTCAGTTGTAAGTGTAGAATGTTCCGGGGTAGACGTTGGTATCCAGAAGGTAGCATCATTGAACGTGATTTTCACCGGTCGTCCCATGATATGGTTCGTCATTACTGAGTTGTCTATCACCGTTTGGACGCTAGTCTGACCGCCCGGCACTAAAGTCTCGTAAGTCGAAGTAGTGGGACCCTCCTCGTTCGTCGTTATTACAGTGGATTCATACGTTACGATGACAGTTTTGCTCTGTGACGAAGATCAGATTTCCAAATGGGCCAGGTCAAGCGGGTATGCAAATGTTAGCTCTCCCCAAGCGCGATTTCCGAAATCCTAGTGACTCACTCCCGTTGACTCCGCTGGTACTCCTGACAGTGTCACAATTTTGGTCGTGGTCGAAGTTGCAGTCTCAGTCTCAGCCGTAGATGTTGATGTTTCCGTAGATGTCTCAGTCGTACTCGTCGCAGTGTCCGTAATCGTCTCAGTCGGTTCCGCTGGTACTCCCGACAGTCTCACAATTTTGGTCATGGTCGAAGTTGCAGTCTCAGTCTCAGCCGTAGATGTTGATGTTTCCGTAGA
>JAMALA010000006.1:278632-293953 GCA_023628255.1 Cystobasidium sp. 2NF920
ATGTCTCAGTCGTACTCGTTGCAGTGTCCGTAATCGTCTCAGTCGGTTCCGCTGGTACTCCCGACAGTGTCACAATTTTGGTCATGGTCGAAGTTGCAGTCTCAGTCTCAGCCGTAGATGTTGATGTTTCCGTAGATGTCTCAGTCGTACTCGTTGCAGTGTCCGTAATCGTCTCAGTCGGTTCCGCTGGTACTCCCGACAGTGTCACAATTCTGGTCATGGTCGAAGTTGCAGTCTCAGTCTCAGCCGTAGACGTTGATGTTTCCGTAGGCGTCTCAGCCGTACTCGTCGCAGCGTCTGTAATCGTCTCAGTCGTACTCGTGGGTGTATCCGTACTTGTCTCAATCGTACCCGTAGCAGTATCCATAGTCGTGTCAGCTGCATTGGTTGACGTATCCGTACTTGTCTCACTTGCAGAAGTCGCTGTGGCCGTTGCTTGTGCGTCGTCAGAGCCTGACGGAGGATCGGACGGGGCGACATCAGGGGGAGCTTCAGGGACTACGGGCGGATTTTGCTGTAGTGGATTCGTCAAAGCTGTATTGGTAGCACCAGCAGCTGGAGAATTGCTGGCGCTTAGTGCCTCCGACGAGGCGGTAGCTCCCGCAACAGGTGGTGTCACAACAGGCGGTGGAGGTGGATTGCCCTGATTGCCAGCCGGAGGAGACTCGCTAGCGCTCGCTTGAATATCGCCTGATGAGACACCTGTGACAGTACCGAGTGCATGCGTACCGCTATTTAGCGATGATTCACCCGCAACAGGGCCCTCCGTTGGCATTTCCATGGGAGGACTACCTGGATCATCAACGGCAGGCGTTCCGGCACTGGAAGAGGATGGATATATCAGTATAGACTCGCCGCGCACTGCTGGGACGACAAGGTGATTTTTGGCTTACGGGCCAGCAGGACTGTTTGAAGAGGCTACTAAAGACGAAAGTCCAGTCGGCGCCGCGGGTGGAACATCGGAAGCGATGAGGCCAGAATCAAGCGAAGTGTCAGGAGCAGGGGCGCCATGATGCGGTGCGACAGGAGCATCAGATGGTCCAGCAGTCATAGCAGCACCCAGGACATTGGTGCCTGCGGCTTCCGAATCAGCTGTCATGGGTACTTCGTGTTGCATTGGTGCGCCACCGGAGTTCACGGGAGCTTCTCCATTGACAGCAGAAGTAGGCTGCACATGGCCCATTCCGCCGCTGTTCGACGCGCTTGCATTACCTCCAATTGCCACAGACGGGTATGGATTGCCATTCCACTCAGGCATTCCAACAGAAGGGTATTCTTCCGAACCCAGAGCAAAAACAGTGAGCGGCGGCCCTTCAAAGCCTAGAGGGTCAGCGCCTTCGCCTTCAAGATCCGTAGTAGGTGCCGCATCGTCTGGGGCTTCTTGCACAGCGTCTCCACTCGGCTGGACGCCCCCTCCGGAATCCGGATTGTCATGGAAGGGCGCCGGCGCCGGTGCCTCACTTGCAGCAGGTCCTCCTTCCGGCGCTGTCGAGCCTGACTCCTCAGCTGGGCTCGAAGTGTTCGCCATGGTTCCAGCAGGCGGTTGTTCATTATTTAGAGGAGCATCGTCATTCAGTGGGTCAAAAGTTGAATCATCAGTTTCAGGAGGGTTGGTCGTGTTCTCTCCTGCGAACGGCTGGGTGAGTAGGTCCTCAGTATCCTGTCCCTCTTCCTCGTCCTCAGTAAGACCTCCTGCTGAATCATCAGGCGCATTGACTGTTTTGTACACATAGACATCTTTCGTAACGGTGACAGTCGTAGTACCCGCGAGTGGAGGTCTCTCCGTTGGCTGGCCGACCTGTGTCTCCGTGACGGTCAACGTCTTTGTCACGCGTGAGCCACTTTGCTTAGCGAAAGGTCTCTGACGGCAGGATTTGGCTCGGGGATTCATCGATAAGCCCTGCGCAGGCGGACTGTCAAAACCGGCAACGTCCTGGTCTGCCGGCATCTCAGAATTCTGATTCTGTTCGTCTGCTTCATGTCTGGCTTCATTCTTGTTGCTGGTCATATCTTCGCCAAGTCCCCACCAGCTGTCATCCTCCTCCTCGTCTGAGGTATTTTGCCGATGATCTGGGCCCCGCTGCGAAGGCCAGCCTTGCTGGTCATCCACCTGAGATTCTCGTTGGTTAAACAGGTTTGCGTATTGTTGCCGCCTAGTGGTGTAATGCGCTGTTGCAGCCCCGTACGACGTTTTCGTGCGAGTGACGGTTGTCATCCGAGGACAGCTAGGGCCACTGCAAGCAGTAGCGGTCCTCGAGTCTGCAGCAGTGCGAGTTCGAGTGATTGTCACTCGTGCAGAACACACTGATGCTGCACTGGCCCAAGTATGCTGAAGCATAATTGCCACGATTAATATGACGAGGGTGGAACACTTGAATGTCAGCGGCAGCATCGCATAGCTAGCCCGCAGTCTGAGTCCACGCCTCGAAGGCTCAATATGGTGCATTTGCATAGTCTTTACATGTGATGAGTCTGTAGTAGTCGGAATGTCTTGCGTTGCCCGAGCCTGTCCAGCAATGCTTTGCAACGCTCTGGCTACTCTGCGTGACTGTTGATCGCTGTCCCGCACGAGCTAGAGGTGGTCGAGACAGTCTTGATTCTGGCCCTGGAGGGGAACGTACAGGGAGCGTGGTCTGCGTATGCTGTGGTCTTGTAATTGATACACAACAATCAGATGTTTAGCCCGCTGGAGCATTCACTTCACGCTGCCCTCGAATGCAGCGCCCATCCATTGCAGCCGGAAGTGACGAGCGCGGCTGTGTCCCTTGATGCTGGCGCCTTGCATTTCTTCCGCAGGCCATTTCTATCCGATGTAAAGACAGCTTTACTTGGCTTCTCATTGCTGGTTGGGTCGTTCACTAATAGGAGAGGTCCGGCAAATGGGTTCGCAGAAGCAGAGAAGAGAGGAAAAGCCGGAGCGGTTTGATCAGACCGCTTTCACCTTCGCACGACTTCAATGCCCTCCATTATAACCACTTCCTGGTCGTTAGTTATGTGCAAAGCAACTGTCTGCATCTGTCGTGTCTTGAAATACCAAGCCCTCATTCTTTTTTATCGCCCGATCCGTCCCAGTCCTTCAAGTTCCACGAGCAAGCAAGCTGCACGAGATAATTGCCTGCACTCAAGCCATCGCGCAACGCACATTTGCACAACGTACTGTTCACAAGGAAGCAACGGATGCAAGCAGTAAGATTTATTGCTGTTGTGCTCCAGGCTAACATGCAAGAGTATATATGGTGTGATGTATCACTACAGACGCGACCGAGGATCGCGGTGTATCTGCAAAAAAACACAGTTTCAGGCGAGCTTTAAGATTCAATGACGTAGAAAGCGTCGTGGTTCTAGATTCAGGCAGGTCAGCACGTCAAGAATAACGGAACCTCTTTATAGGGTACGCCACCTACCACTGGCGTTGTGCCGTCCTTGTACCCAAGATCCTTCCACGTCCCGTCCTCGCAAGTATCGAAGAATTCATCGAGCATATGGTCCGCAATAATGCCAGATGCAGTCTGGCCTTTCTCATTCGTAAAGGTGATTGTTTCTGCACAGCGCAGGGGTATACGCAGGGTCGTGCCAAATACTTTCAGCTTAATCAGTCCAAGGTGGATGGATGATCCTGACTCACTTCCACACAGATTGTTGATTATGGACGGATCGCTGTTCACGTTGGCCTCCCATAGGCTTTTGGGAACTGAGGTTCGGGCCAGTTCACTCTCAGCCCATGCTTTTGGGACCTCGACATTCTTGGCTGGATCGTTTAGATAACCGCCAAACCCGCAATTTCCTCTAGCGTCGAAGAGACCATTACAGTAGCCAACATCCCGGTTTAGGCTCTTAACAAAGACCGAAACTTGGCAGGCTGTGCCTTGAGGCGTAGCTGTATTTTGCGGCAGAGGTGTTCCTATGACCTGGCTGGTACCAGCCAGCAATGCTGCAGAAGTCAGGATGAAGGAGGATGTGACACTAGCGCTGTGGAACATTGTGAAGACAAAATGTTTCCTCGTATGCAGTGTCGGCAGTGTTTGCGTTGAAGTGATACGAATTAAGGAGCGGCGACAGTGAAGAGAGAATGTGCGCGTATCGTCGTGAGTACAAGCAGTCGCTGCTAATTGCGTCGAGCCAAGTGAGTGTTTAAACAGAAGGAAACAAGCGACTCTGTGCAGACTTAACGCTTACAAGCAGCAAGCTACAGCGCTTCCGCCACCCAAGCTGTGCGTATGCATGGGAGCGGGCCGGCCACATCACCTCGAGCGTGGCATTCCAGTGTAATGTCAGCTGGCCAACGTCACTCCGCCTGCGATTCTAGATGGACACTTCTTGAGCTCGCAAGGAGCAGCAGCTGTCGATGGACAGCTAGAATTAACAACGGTTCTCATACCTGACCAGGTATGGAGGCAGACCAGGGATCCATCTTGTGTTATAAGGTACCTCTTATTCAACACCAGGCTGAATCACCCATCTCATGTGTCAAAGGAGCAAGTAGCTTCTTCGAGCTGAGGAAAAGCACAGTCAGCCAGTGCCGATAACGCTTGACTGCGAGAGGCCTCGTACACCAGGCGCTCCGTAACCGAGAGCATTCCAACTGCCTTCGCAGGTATCGAAATTCTCCTCCCCCATGTGATCTGCAACGATGACTTGAACGGCTTTCCCCTGCTGGTTCGATGGTCAATATCTCTGTAAAGATTTCACGGTAAATACAGGCAACCGAAGAGCAAAGAAAAGGGTCAGTATACAGTGAGCATGGAAGTATAGTCCAAAAATGATTCTTGGATACTCGACTCGCGACCACAGAGAGGATTGTCATACTTGTTTGGGAGGCCAGCGCCACACTGGTCCCACGGGGTCTTTGGAAGCGATACACGGGCTAAAGGATTCGCCTTAAATTCTGTCCGCTGCTTATCGAATTGACAGTCGCCAAGTTCGTCGAACAGCTTCGTGCAGAGCTCCGCGGGCTGACCGACACTGCCTTTGAAGACTGTGAGCTTACAAGGGAAAGTGACTGGATTTTTGCCTATGTCAGAAGGTCATTTGTTCGGTCCGAAAGGGCTTGCACTGGCCACCGGAGGCGCGGGACTGGCCTGGACATCAAGAGAAGAGGAGCCCGTGCTGCTAGATGAAGCTGTGATTGCTGGCGGAGCGAGCGTCTGTGTAGCGCTAGCAGATTCTTCAGAGGCTGACTTTGTGCCAAGTGTTGCCGTAGCAGATGGCTCAAGCGCAGGTGACGCTTCAATTACAGGCGAGAGTTCGACCGGAGGTGACGCTTGTACAGAGGGGAAAGAATCACTCGCAGGAAATCCACGTGCATCCCGTGCTCTTCACCCTGCTTCTCGTCCCGGGCGGTAGCTGTTGCGGTTTCTGCAGCTGATGCTTCCTCTCTTTCGCTCGTTATCGGCGCTTTCGCTAATGGAGCCGCATTCATTGGATCCGCCGAGCGGAAGGAGGCTACTAGGTAGAAGGCGCGGAGATGTAGACACGTCCGTTTGACTGACGATACTTCACTCACCCGGAATGTCTAATCCACCGGAGTCGCCGACGACGGGCCAGCCATCGTCATCGAGTCATCGAGCGTTACAGTCATTACTTCAGCGGACGCATCATCACAAGAGGGAGGTAGGTCAGATGCCAGCACTTCTGGACTAGGTGTGCTGACAAGTGAAGATCCTGCGTTATGCAAAGATGCATCCTCGCCAGATGCAGAGATGGCTGGGCCGTCAGCGACAGCCGACTCGGAAGGATTGGATTCAGATACGAGGCACCGAGCCCCCTTAACGGGATAGGCAGTAGGTCGAGTGCCTCCTGCTCAAAGGGAAGCAAAAGTGTTGAGCTCTGCCTGTAGAGCCTTTTTTTTTCCTCGATGCACGCATCCTGACATGAATAGAGCGGTGGCGACTATAAGTTGCAAAAAGATGACAATTGTCACAGTTGATCGACGGGGTTCTGTTAACCCTCCTTGCATGCTTGGGCTTCCACATGGCTTGACTTTGGAAGAACAGAAACAATGTTGGTATCTAGAGAACTCAATCAAATACATATTGAGCAGCAAAGCGCTAACAGAAGGGAAGAAAAGGAGTGCTTGTTCAGCATGGTACCCATTGAAAAAACAGTGGATGATGACCACTGGAGCACACGGAAGTGCTAGGACCAGAAATTGTACTTACCCCCCCACCGGATGTATAGCCCAAATCTGTCCACATATCCATACATAAATCGAAAGATGTCCCAGCATTTCGATCTGCTATAATAGCTTTACCGACATGTCCATTTGCGCCTTTTATAGTTACAGTTTCTGAATTGCCCACAAAGATAGAACAAAGAAAATCAACCACTCATCAGTGTCTATTCTGAACACGCGATAAGCTCCACGTGAGAAGAACTTACTACCGCACAATGTGTTATGTTGACTTGCTCCATATTGATTGAATAGAGCCATAGGAACAGCTAATCTAGGTAATTTACTTGACATAGTCTCAGGAAAGTACGTAGATAGACCACATGCTCCTACTGTGTTGTAGGTATGACTGCATTCAGAAGCTGGTGCGTAGGTATAGACTGATATTTCACATGTTTGCATGGCTGATAATGGAGGTGTTGCCGATGCTGAAGACAGGGAAGAAGAGGCTATAATAAGAGATGAAGTTGAGGTTGACAACGATGATGATGTCGATGAGGAGGAGGAGGAGGAAGAGGAAGGTGCATAAGATGTGACTTGCGTCCGGATGTCTGTAGCGGAGAGGGAGGTGGAGGACCAAGAAGGAGAAGGAGAAGAATCTGCTGATAGTGTGTCGACCGGCGATGGACTAGACGATGATGAAGTCGGCTTCTCTGCGTCGAATTTGCTGTCACTGGATGTATATATGTTTGAGTCCACCGATTCAACCGTGGTGTATCGTGAAGCACTGTCAATAATAGCTTGGTTCTGAGTCGTCCCTGAGTATCCCTTCTCCCTGTCAACACTTGCTGTATGGAATCTATCCTTGTTCACTGTCTTCGTCTTAAGTATAAACTTGGTTGTAGTGGTAGTAGTAATAGTGACATTTCTAGACTTTGCATCGAAGCGCGTATCGGCATCGGGTCCAGGCTGCTCAGGTATAGGCGTAGCATGAACTGTCGAGCGAGTAACCGTGATAGTCTTCGTAGAGACGAGTCGAGCTGGACATCTTGATAGATTACCATGATAATGATGAGTGCGTGCAAATACCGGCGGTACCGCTTGCAAAAGGAAGATTGAGGAGACCAACCATACTAACAATGCGAAATGCGAGAGGTGATTCGTTTCATTGTAAATGCTGAGCTTCATCTTTTGAATTTATGGGTTTCCCTCTAAGATGAGGTGGTATGAGTTGTTTCCTTATTGGATTCCTTAATATAATGCTTTGTAAGGCTCGTGTTTCGTGTACCGTGATGCTTCGTCTCCCGTCCTCCACCAGTATAAAGTGTACACCGCGGTGCTTCGTCTTCGTCCCTCCACCACCAAGGTACGCGAGTCTTGATGTACCGTGATAGATAGATAGAATGAAAGTGGTGTTCGACCGCTTCAAAGGATACGGCGTCAGCGATAAAGACAGTGAGGTGCAGGATATGTATGAGTGTGCTGTTTGGTAGGACTTTGTCTTATGTGGAGGAGGAAGAACTGTCCAAGCGTCTCTCTGAGGACTATCTGTCTGTAGTGGGAAACAAAGAAACGTCAAAATTGCACCACGCGGCAAGCTTGCATGAATGAGTGTCGAGAAGAAGCGGGCGCAGCAGACGCTTTCATCGAGCTTGAACTGTCTGTGTGCTCTTGCCTCGCGCACACTGGGTCTGGTCTGGCTCATTCCCCTCCCTGTCCGCTAATATGCCTGCCTGCCTGGCCCATACTGCTGATCCCTTTTGTCTCTGACTCCATAGCAGTGGAAGTCGACCAGGCCATAAGCGGCGGCGTAGCGATGATCCAAGAGAACAAGAGACCGAAGTTGGATATCAGAGATCACAGCATCAGCTGATGTCGCTCTTTGTGTGTTGAGAATTAGGACTTCTGAACTGGGACTGATTGCTGTTGCAATGGAGAGAGAGAGAAAGGCGAGAGGCGAGAGGCTGCGGAAGTCTGATCTGATGTGAGTGAGACGATACAATATGAAAGATCTTTCGGAGAGAGAGAGAGAAAGAGTAGCCAATACACATGAAGTACGTACATATACTACATTACAGTACTAGAATGCTCATGCGATTATGTAAGCATTCGCTTGGATAGCCGGATCTTCCGACTTGCTCCATCGAGACTCCGGTGTATCGCGTGTTCAGTGAATGACCTTGAAATGGAGTCGACATTGTCATTCATTGCTCCTTGCTATCTTACCTCATTCCACTTCTTGACCATGCAGACCATCATCACACTGTAACACTATAATATACCATCCCGTCCATTCACCATGCTCCAACTAGACGAGTTCACCTACAACGAACATCACCACACCTCTCCATCATCAGCCTCCAACACGACCTCCCTCGCCGCCACTCTTACGCCGGGCACTCCGACAGCGATAGAAGATGATTCACTCAAGAGGTTGTCATTGAACAGTGTCAATCTCACGTCATTGTCTCGGTCGTCAGCTACTCTCCCTGGTCCTCCTTCATCTTCTGCCACCTCTGAAAGCTGCAATAGCGATTCATCCCTTCTTTCCTCGGTTGGAATGACACCCGACGATGAAGATGACGATGAGGAGGACGGCTATCAGTATGAAGATGACCTAGATGATGATGATGACGATGTATACGGCTCAGAAGTCAGACATCAGAGAGCTAAAGAAGCCGCAAAGATACTACTCTCTCAATGCCTGTTGGAGGTGGGTACCTTACATGTCATCATCACATAGAGCCGACACCCGGGGCTCCATCTACCAATGTACTGATATATGAACACACACAGGACAACCCTCGCCACTACTCTGATTCATTCTCCAAAACATCGAGATTAGGTCTCGCTCCTATTACTCTGCTGCTTAATCCTGTAAGTTTGTCCTTTATCACTTTCATGTCCCACATCTTCCGGATATTGTGGCCCTCTCTTCCACAACTCCGCCCTCCGGAAGGGGCGGCGAAAAAGCAAAGCAGAATTCTCCCTCTTTTGCAATCCGGAAACGGGGGTCACGTGCCGGAACATAACGGAATGACGCAAATGAAGCAACACATATCACATAAAGCTGACCCTTGTATACATGATATAGGAAACTCCATGTCCTACTAAAATAATACCATTACCGGATAGTACAACTTCCAATTCAAGTTCATCGAGTTCTTATTCATTATCTGATGATTGTCCATCAAGTGAAGAGGTAAGCTTATTTTCAAGGGTTAAAACCGGGCTTTTTTCTCCATCGGGGTATCCCCAAATCTCTCCGAAGGATGGATTGTTCCGCATACCGAGACCCCTGGTGCATTTAATGGTGCTGATAGTGACTCTTCTTTGACGACGTTGAATAGGAACAGGAAGCTTATGATGTTCAAGAAGCTCAAGCCGCTTCATTGTTTATTCGTCTACTGTAGCCCTCTCTTCCGGCCAGCCGTCATTTATCGGGTTTCCTTAGACACGATTGAGAAAGGACGAAGGATACCATACCTGCCTCTTGCTATATACAGCAGGGTTGTTTTAAGGGAAAGAAGAAGAATGAGAAGTCACACTGGAAGGTGGCTACTTCTTGTCTAATAACGATACTCGCTTGAATACAAGACGGAAGTTTTCTCTCGGCGGGGATGACCGCTTTGGTATTGAAGCGCCCGAAACAAACGCAAATCCGGCAGGATAAATCTGGTTCATCCCATCTACATCATTCTAATCATCCCTTTACGACAACTTCATGGGTCTTTGAGAGAGCAGGGTGATAGCCTCCTCCTCCCGGCTATAGACATTCGGACAGGTGCAAGGGTAAACACTTTCACCTTCGTATCGCAGATGTACTCCGTCACGTGAAATTCCGTTCGATAGCGGAGCTCCTTAAGATGACGAGATGAACATGGGGAAGTCCCATGTACACTTTATTTCTCTCTCTATGCTCAACATCAGACGGACTCTTCTTCACTTTCAATGTTGTCATAATTGTATATCTCTCTCTCACGCAAACTCTGTTTCTAGGATATCGGAGAAGAAAAAGGGAATTTGGTACCCTTTTGTTTTCCCCCTTTCCTTGATCTGTAGCTGTAGTTTTCATTCTTTGAACTGGCATCATTGTATCTCATACTTGTATGTAAGAATAGGGAATAAACATAATAGAAAAAATGGACATGTTCTTCATCTATATCCCACAACGCTCATCTGTACTGAGCAGTAGTTCTTTTGTAGCTCTCTCATATTCTTGCGATTGAGCTTCAGTACTATCTTTGCTGAATTCCTTGAGGTTTGAAAACCAAGAGTTGAATGACGCATAATTGTGTATGACCGTGATATCCCGTCCACTACCTATAATTGTTGATTGACGGAAATGACAGAGACACGAGAAAGGGGGAAAGGCAAGAGGCAAAGCGTACTGCTCCACCAGTCTACGGATGGAAGGATGTCCGTCTTCGTCATCGTCTGGACCATGGGAAGCGACGAGTATGACATTGGTCGACGGTTCTTCGGACAGGAACAGGAGTGCGGTCGAGAGACCAGTGACGCCTTCACAACGTCCAGGGACCCCGTTGAGGTATAGAATAGAACAATTAGTATAGGGCCACAGGTATCAGAATCTTGTCATATCTCTTCGTGGGCATGGATGGTATCATATCCGCTTATCCCCTTTCTTGCACGTGCTGTAATTGAAACCGTTTCTGGGAATGGGAGAAGAGAGACAAGAAGCACTTAACTCACCGGCACCAACTACGACCACGGTATCTTGAACACCAGCCATGATCGTGTGTGTGTGTAATGCTCAACAAGCATGCCTGTGTGATAGTCTCTTCTCGTGTAAATTGAAAGGAACATGCTTTTTCTCGATCATCTGCGGCATGGAGATGTGCACGAGACTCTTCCTGTTAAATTGCAAGCATTGGAATTGGAAACAATAGGATATTAGCAGACTACATTCTGCTGTGCATCGACTTAACGTACTCACTCGGTAGTCTACCATCCACACTCACTTCGACATACACCCACACACTCTCTTTCAAGTATTAGGCAGTAACGATATATCAGCCATGCTCAGCATCACACTCCTCGCTACTTCTGCCCTGGTCATCGCAAGAGGCGCACAGGCTACCATCAGCGTTACTTTCCCTGTTGGTGCATCTACTTGCACAGGTGGTCAGCGTGAGTAGTCGCTCTATCTATTGTGATACTCTGTGCCTTGTCGTTGCGGCAATTCTTCGCCTCTAGTCCTGGAGCGCCGCTTTCTGATGATACCGGTGCAAGCGAGACCATAGCTGACAGTCTAGCTCCTACGCTCAATGTGATACTACAGCATGCGGCCCCATCAAATGGCAGATTGACGACTCGATAGCACCTCTGGGCGCTTCATTCGGTGAAACTTCAGTTGGCATCTACACCGGCTCTGTCAATCAACAGACTCTCTTCTTGGACATTGGAACGGTCAGCGATCCTACTCAGATGATGGAGTTGCCTGCCGTCACTATTCCAGGTATGTGCATTACTATACTCCACGTGTCGTTAGATAATAGCGTACACCTTACTGACATGTCACTCTGTTCCTGTCCTTCTTCTGCCATTTGCACTGGTCCTTTGCATGCATGCACGTGCCTCGTCTTCCTCTTGGCGGCATTTCATCTCATTTACGCCACTCTATGCGCATCTTCAAAACAACAGCTGACCTCGGACCGAATGGCGATTTCTAGTGAGTGGCAGCGATTATACCCTTAGTTGTACCAGCCAGATCGATGAGCAGACGCTCATACTACCTCTTAACTTCCCCAGCTTCGTCCGATTCGAATCAAATGAAGCTCTCGATGCAGCTACCGGATATCCACTACAAGCTTTCTCCGCTAAATTCACGTAGGTCTATCACTTCTCTTTTGCTTCTACTCGTTTCCTACCGTGATTCTGACTTACTGCTCTATCCTTTGTAAACGTTTTGGTGTCATGAACAGCCTTACCGGAATGACAGGCCAGCTATCACCCGAAGCTTCCGCGCAAATCAACGGTGCAATCCTCAGTACATCTGATACAAGACGTCTATCACGTACCACAGCTTCAACACCAGCTACAGCTTCAAGCACTGGATCAGGAAGAACATCAGCCGGGACCAGCAACAGCAGCACCGGAACTCCACGAATCGGCTCAAATGCCCAGGCTACAGGCGCGAAAAACGTCACTACTGATACTGGTGCGGCTTCGTCTAATGTGAAGATTGGAATGGCTACTACTGTCAGCTTGGCGGCTTTCATGGGTACTGCTGCTTATTTGGCTCTTTAAGCTTGAATCTTCGGACGAAGGCCACTGCCGCCGTGGCAGACTGGCATACCCTGGTCACGTCATTTGGGTCTTTGCGGAACCATATCGAATTGGACAAGCTGCAATCCCTCTACCCTTCTTTAGTCCCCGTATGCTGTGCATTCGGTACTAGGTAGCCTCAAGAGACGGTGCAAATGATCGTCTGTCAGAGACGACTCCATTACTACACGATTCACAATCTACATTATCTTTATCTATAACCACACTCTTTCAATACCCCCCTAAGTACGTCAAAACATACGTAGCATTCTTCTTTATCTTCATCCTTCGTAGCATCCTATCAGTTGCGTATGTTTTTCGTTCCTCCTGTTGTTCCGTTGCTTTCTTTCCAAGATGGTCTTTTCAAGGGTGCAAGTTCTCAATCTTATTGATAGTGCCCCTTGAGGTTGTGTGTCCAATTGCTCATACGCACATGCATGCTAAAAGAACTGCTCCGTGGTTTGAGTACTATCATATATCGACTTACATTATTCTAGATATCAGAGCCGCCACCAACTACTTTGCACCTTTGCTTTGAACCAAAACCTCGTCATACGAAAACATGTCGGACCCACAAGCAAGTACGAGCGCGAGCGGCTCCAGTAATCCTGCAATACCACCTACAAAAGGAAAGAAGCCTGAAATAACAGCTGAAATATCACCCTCTGATGCGTATCTGCTAGCGATGAAAGTACGTGCATTGGGGAAATTCGATGATCGGGCCGTTCGATAGCACGACTATCTGGTTTTTATGCGGACACAAAGCAAGGCATAGCACTGACATGTTACTGGTCTTTGGTGTATTTTTAGCAAATCGACCTTCAGAAAGACCTGTCGAATCTGGGAAAAATGCCTTGTTCGAGGCAGAGCTTGCTTCTTGGGATAAGCGGAGGTGCGGCTGTCGGAGGGATCAGATTCTTGAGTAGTCGACGTGAGTGTGAGAAGCTTTTTTATATTCTCACTATCCAGTGATCTGACTCTTTGTATCTCAAATCTCTGCTTCTTCCTACGAACAATGTCATGCTTGGTTCATGCGCGTCTGTCGGGCAATCCTCCGAAACAAATGCACAACGATACGTACGCACAAAATCCCTTATGCACCCACTCGTGAATTTATCGCCCTCTATGTGCTTCCGATGACATACAGGTCCATTATCGAGTTCGAATTGGGCAGTAGCGACATGGGCGTTGTTAAGCTTGACGAGTTGGGAAGTCTGCCGCCGGTCATTAGCGAAAGAACAAGCACAAATGAAGACCGTAATGGCAGATTATAGAGCCAAAGTCAAGCAGAAAGGAGCATCGTCAGCAACTGGACAAGCGTTGGATGAACACCACGTAAAAGGACCTGCTATTGGAGGTGTCTTGATGGGAGAAAAAGGAAAGGAGATGCTATCACATCAATCTGAGAATTCAAGTATATCAAACAATGGGGAGAATAGACGACTGGTGTAGCAAGACTAGCAAGGCCTCTTGAAATGGCCAGCGTGTACTGACATGCAAGTCCTTCCGATCAGCTTTCGTACGGGCTACGGAGCGCCATCAGGGCTGAACGAAAAGGACCGGCAATGTCGACATGGCGCATCGAGACTTTGACGATGCACCAGTGACAGTCGAAGTCGGACCGCAATCTGACAGAGAAAAACCGCTGGGAGCACGAGAGTGACTGAGGCGCGGCATGGCTCACGTCCGACATTCGGAGGATATGGGCCTTTTTCGCTTGATAGCCTGACTAGGCAGTACATGCTTCATCTGCACCACCAGACACCTGTGAACACCCAAGCTGAACCTTTTTAGCTCTTTTCTTTCTTGTCTTGTCCGCTACAGAATTCCGCAGAAGAAACTATCAAAGTTTACTCCAGACTTCAGCCTTACAGGAAGCCGGACTTCCCCTGACACACTTTACAAATATGCTAGGCCGCAACATGCAAAAGACTGTTCCCCTCGCTATTGCTGGTCTCTTGATGATGTGCTCCTCCGCTCAAGCTGCCGACCCCAAGGGCGTCGTAGAAGGATCCTCTTGTCTCTGGAAGTGAGTCTCAGTCATGAGTAGTCCCCATGGGGGCCTTAACTGATTTTGTCCTGCCTTTGCATGTTTACTAGTGGTAACATGAGGGTAGCACGACCAAAAGACTCTAACGCTCAGCTTGACTATTCTTTCCTCCTTTGCAGAGAGAATAAATGGAGCCAGTTCGATGTCAATGATCCCCTCCTGAAGTTGTACGGTATTGCTGATCGCAGCTGGGCTCCCCGAAAAGACAGGCTACCCAAGAAGTGTGGTCAGGAAGCTTACGAGTGGGAGAACCAAGAAGGGACAAGTGAGACCATCGACGGTAAGGGCGTATACAGGTGGTTTGTTGCTTGTGATAAGGAGCCTAAGCAAGGTAATTGGGGCGCATTCGTAACCGGCATTCCGGCCAAGGATCTTTAAATCGTCCCGGTATCAAAATGTCACGTTGATTCTGCAATGACAGGCATCTGATAGTATTGACCTCACTTGTGAGATTTGAAGCCGTCGCATTACTCGCTGTTGTTTTCTCAAGCTTTTCAACATGATGATTAAAGCCGTCGAGTTATACGACCTCAAGACCGTCACGCGACGCATCTGACAGACTCTTCATTTCTCTAAATTGTGCAAGACAGGGCTAACGGACTTGGAGAGCCTAGTAGCGCATGATAGCTCGACTGTAGCTTTACACACAGGCTACCACGGCCAATCGATTGAACGAGACCGCTAATTGGAGCATCAGCGGATCGTTCCCCCCTCTTGGCTCATCGCGGATGTTCAGCTGACATCTAGACCACGGATGTATGCCTTTCCGTATGCCAGCCGGCTACTCCAGCGCGGGGGGGGGGGGGGGGGGGGGGGGGAAATCTTCATGGATGGGGCAGGGGGGGTTGAAGCGTTGAATAACACCTTGCTTTCT